>UZAN01040500.1:10884-37164 GCA_900618425.1 Echinostoma caproni | reverse complement strand
GCACGGGGTTAGGTGTCAATAACGAGCTTCGAATATACATTCGCGAGGGTCGATTTACTGATAGGTTACTCAGCTTTACAATCGAAATTTGGTCAAAATTCCTACTTTCAGTATTGTTCTAAATTCGTTTGGTGACTGTTTACGATGGAGTCAATTTATACAAGCAGCAGCAAGGATGGATGCATCACGCCCGTTTGGTAGGTCTCTAGTGGTGTGAAACGGCAGTCTATATTTCGTTGTTATCGCTATCTGTATCAATAAAATATTCTACTGGTGATTGGAATCCTATTTCTACCTCAGTACACACAATATTGTATACCAATATAGAGAACCATAATTTGGGAGATTGTCAAGCCTTGTAAATTCCCGTCTATCACAACTTTCTCCCCATTGAAACGGATGCCATTCAAGGTCGATTTACTGATAGGTTACTCAGCTTTACAATCGAAATTTGGTCAAAATTCCTACTTTCAGTATTGTTCTAAATTCGTTTGGTGACTGTTTACGATGGAGTCAATTTATACAAGCAGCAGCAAGGATGGATGCATCACGCCCGTTTGGTAGGTCTCTAGTGGTGTGAAACGGCAGTCTATATTTCGTTGTTATCGCTATCTGTATCAATAAAATATTCTACTGGTGATTGGAATCCTATTTCTACCTCAGTACACACAATATTGTATACCAATATAGAGAACCATAATTTGGGAGATTGTCAAGCCTTGTAAATTCCCGTCTATCACAACTTTCTCCCCATTGAAACGGATGCCATTCAACTTTCATCATAGAATATTGGATGAGTGGGCTTCAGTTTACTCTACCGTCCCAAATAAACGTCAATTGATGTAGAACCGCGAGACAACTATAGAACAGTTTTGAGTTCAGCGACTATGGGAGCTGTTAATTAATGTCTACTCAGAATTTCACCTATGTTTTCAAGGCCAGTAAAGTAGTGTGAAAAAAACTGATTACATATCTCGACAGAAGTTAAATTTCAAAAAAACAGAAAGAAATTAGATCTTGTTTATTGTAAATCGTTTCGAGAATTGAACTGAACTAAGCAGCGCTTTTATGGATTCATTTAAAGAGTACGTGAGCAGTTAACTCAAACTTGTCTGTATAAGCATAGGCTATCACGCAACCTATCTTTAACCTGAAAATGAGAAATATAGCCTGTATCGGATTGCATTGGGCTGTGTTGTCCGTAGGAAATTTCTCATAGACCGAGATGATTAGATCTATGCACAGAATCTTACTTGTTCATCCCCCAGTTGGCCATATACACGCGGAGCGTTTATGGTGATCGTTCGCAACACACATCGACTAATCCGGATCAACTGAAAAAAGAACTCACATGGCGAAAAGCACGTTACGACCCATCAAAGAGTTGTTTTGTATTTTGATCTCCGGATAAACTGATGGCAATTGAGTTGATTGCCATTTTGTGGGAATGCCATTCTGTGGTGAAATTTTAATTTTCATGAGTTCATAACATACTACTGATAAATAACAGCAGAATAAGATGATCACAAACAAAAAACCTAACTGACTGCTCGAGGTACGGTTCAAACAAATCTGTTTTCGAAAGAGGCCATCATATGTTATTCCGTTTAAAAAAAGACTTCTGTGATTGAAATAAAGTTGACACCTGAGGCATGTGCCCAAAAATAAATACACAAAACATCTGTCTGCGAAGCGGAACCAATCTCTTATGTGACAATAAGATGTTCCACAATTCCATTTTTTGTGGACTGCAATATGCATGGGTTCGAGAGTGCAGCAGGATAGCCCCCCCCGCTAGAACAGCAACACCCAACAAGCGAATATCGGCCACAACGTCTTGGTGCGGGCAGGAGCCGTTGACAGACAAGAGGAACTCCGTGGAGAGGGTTGACAGGTAATTAACATGAAAGGCGAATACAAACGCCTTGAACCAAACAGTCCAGTGGAACATGAACACGAGTCACACTCAACCGGAGTCGCACATTGCCCAGGTCGGTAAAGGACATTTGCTATTCACGCTCCAAGTCGAAAATCACACGGAATAGTGAACCAATAAACCAATCAAGACTAAGGTATTCAATGAATGGCCGGTTTGCTACCGAGAGAGGGCGAGGATGACAACACGAGAAACACGGGGACAAGAGTGGGAAGTGACGGGAGACAGTTCAAACACAGCGGAGTGTTTATTAGTCCCATTCCGAAAGGATCAAATAGATATATCTGACTTTAACTATTGCACAGAGAACAATAAATCGAGAGAAAAAGACAAATTTCCACTGTAGATTAATTGGTAGCTAGAAACCTGCGGGAATAAAACTCAGATTTCGACTTGGGCCTTTTAGAATATGACTATTTTCGGGTTCCAGAGAGATACTTCCGCACAGGTACAGTCACTGCTTAGATAATCCAGTCAGTCATGGCCTCAGTACATCAGTTCTGTACAACTCTGGCAAACAATTGAACCGAACTACATAAGCTCGGTCACACTGTGGACTGGTGGTTCCCCGTATTGACACTGAGGATGCTGCTCAGCCTGGCTGCAAAACGTGGTTGAACAACACTTCTATTTCGGATAACAGCAACACCAACGTCTGCATCCCGAGTTACAATCATTCCGCGTTATTCCCAGAAACTTGGTATCATGGAGTTTCGATTTCACTAACGGGGATTATCTCACTCTAGCGCGTTTTCATCGGCACATCAGAAAAATAACTACTGTGCTGCCGAGTTAGCTGATATGTCTCCCGTTTATGATGTATTTCCGTAAATATAGCAGATTTGAAAACTCGGTTTGCGTGACTCTAGCAATTATGGTCATGCATACTATACTGTGGCGATCGTAAAGCAAGATCGAACGACAATGAACACGCATCGCAATACAGTTTTCAGGCAGCGAACCATGACAGTGTAATTTCATCCACGTTTGATATGTTCCCGTTGTAATTTGGAATGTCCATCGTTCAGATTTCACACCCAATTCTCACTTCATTCACTTAATCATATACTAGGGAAGCATTCAACTCAATTTTCTCCCACAGTAGTGCATATTCACCGTCCCATCCGGGCTTTGAACTCTGGACCCATCAGATGCAAGGTGTGTGTGTGTATGTGTGTGATCACTGTGCCGACCAGCTGACACCGGGCTGATCAGAATTCATTCTTGTTCAAACGTCGTATTCATTGGTAATCAGTTCGTTCATTGGGTCCGTCATTCGCATTTCATCTCATAGTCGGGCATATCTACAATTACTCGTCCGTACTTTTTGTGTCGTGCCAATGTGCTCGAAAATCCATGGAAGTACTGATTTGGCCGGAAGCTTTCGAATGGAATTAACAGGTGGTATACTGTTCCGTTTCTGTGAGCTTTTTGGTGCAATGGTAACATGCGCATTTTGCGTGCTGTGGATCCAGAGTTCAAAGCCCAAACGGGACGGTGGATATGCGCCGCTGGTGAGCTCCAATGGGAGCGAAATGCGAATATATAGGTTTTGCAATTCAAGTTGTCCGAATATTATTTCAAGATGTCCGGGTATCATTTCGAATGGTCTGAGCAAACTGTCAAATTGTCAAAACATCATTTCAAGATGCCTCGTTCATCTCATCGACGTTGACAATCCCATGTACTGTACTGTACTGGCCTCCTTCTGGATGAACACCAAGCATCACAGATTTCTCCACCTCCCCTCGAAGCGCAATCGGGGGGGGGGGGGTGACTGTTAGACCTGCTTCTGTCACGCCCCCATTTCCATGACATTTATAATCCTTGTTTATCTTGCTAGCATGCGTACGCATTTGTGTCAACGCCTATGAGGTCAACGAGACACCTTGAAATTATATCCGGACATTTTAAAGTGATATTTGGACAAATTGAATTGCAAAAGTTATAGTGCCTCCTTCGTGTATGGTTGGATGGATGAACTGAGGATTCTACGTGCAGATGACATCTGAGGGATGATCAGTTCGTTCCAGTTTATCAGTCTTAATGCGCTGTTTTTCTTCTTTGACTTGTTCTTTGTGTGATGTCTTCCAGTTCGAGTTCCCCTTTCGATTCTCACTTGTTCCTGGGATTATCAAATGAACGTGTGTTCAGCTACTCGGTGAGTCCGATACGCATCAACAACCTGTTGGTGGTGGTCGTGCACAGGTCGCGCTGTTTCTATTGGCCCAACACGTCTTGGAGTAATGACTGGGGTTGATTGATCGGTTCTGATGAGATAAGTGACGGCGAGACAGTGTGACGTTACCCTCACACAATGCGAACTACGATCATTGAACACACTGGCGTAATGTCTGTGTGTGTGTGTGTGTGTGACAGAGGGAGTTCGCACACCCGAAGATCCGACTGATCCGTGACCTTGCCGATATCATTTCACACATTCAATCACAGTGAAAGGAGGGACAATCAGCTCGGTGTTTTGTTTATCGTTCAATATCACCATGTGATTGCCCACTCCCCGTCTCCCCTTCTAATACACACTCTGACGCATCCTGCCCCTTCATTTATCTATACAATCAAGTGTGTATGGACCCTCACAATTGGAAGGACATATCTGCACAACAGATCAGCTGTTTTCGTGGTCAAACAGATATCTCGTGATATATGGTGGTCGATCGGGACGAATGCATTCGCGACACCACCACCACTACTGACACTATGGTTTTACTTGCGGATGCACAAACACCGTGCGAACAAAGCCTTTCCAAATGGTGTGAGAAACGGGTGAAATGAAAAGGTCAGCATGTGCGAGGCAGTGAACGGGACGTTCTGTCTGAGTAATTTGGAACTGGGTCTCACTTACGGGTTCCAATGAACGAGTTATAAGCTTTTCTCATGGATATTCTGTGAGACCTGTGGTTTAAGTGATCTGTAGTGGGGCGCGTTTACCCGCGGGTGTACTTCAGTCCATTTGCACTGTTNGTCACTAATCGTCCGATCGGAATGGTTTCCTGTATGTCTTAACATTCTACATTGTATATTGAAATACAGTAATAAAGTACGCACCAAAATTTGAGGTACATGTGATATTTTTCATCGCATTTCGTTAATACAGGACTCATTTCCGGTAAAGAGAGCGAGACAAAATTTTCCGTTGACAAAACTAGATTACGACAAAATCATGGGGACATTTCGGTTATGAAAGAAACATGATGTTTCCGCGGTTTATGTGTTGTTTTCGTTATTTTCATGATAGGCCAGTGCTACGTACGCATTCGTCCACCCGCTCCCATTGATTACGCAGTCATGTGATGCAGTTGCCCATGACAAACACCGATCAATACTCTTCTAGGCTATTTTTCCATGAGCCGTCTCAACCTGGTTTTAGGTCGTCGTTTAATCGATCAATGTGCTCTCACAAAACAATCCATCACTATCGTGTATATTCAGAACGAAAGGCAGTCTGATCGTCAAGTATGTTGTGTGCTTGTGTTCTACCTGTGGGGGGCCAGTTTCGCGAACCCTAATTGGGTCTATGAGTTCGCACTGCTGCTGTTGGGACTCGGCCAGATCGAATCAGCTGTACTGCGCTTCTCAGTGTTTTTTTCAAAACTCGTTTCATTTACACGACGAAAATGTAAGCCTTTTGAGTGGTAATTGGCATCATCGTCTACCTCATTCTTATCAACAAGACGTTCTTTTCTATCGATCGTAGTAACGATTTTCGATTATGAATTTCATATATGCATCACTCTAAGTATGACTCCTGACTGCATCCATGGCCTGATCAAAGGTCACATGATCCCACTCATTCATCGTTTTCCGCACTGTGATTTACTCATCTTATCCTGCAGAAAGCAACCAGCAATAATGCTGTTGGGACGAAGATCAATGTCATTCGTCCCACGATAAGCCCGGCTGCATAATTGCTAATTCTGTGAACAAAATCAAACAATTTTACTACACATTCGACTCAAATTAGGGTCATTGCGGATCAATACTAGTCTCGCAGAGATAAATCAATAATATTGCGTCTTACGGCAATATTCACTCTCCATCCGTCTGGTCCGTAGCCTATGATCGGTTGAACATTGTTCACTGTGTATTTCATTGGTACATTCTTTTTCTTGCATTGATCAATGTTATTTTCAGTCACATATAAGCAGCAGAGTAAAACTTGTAAATTGACTCGTGACTTGTGACTTGCGTTCAACACCATTAGAATCCTGTACTGCTGAATTCGTGTCTTCTCTCTCGTGTTTTGGGAGGCCTGAGAGATCGATAGCCGACCGTGCTTTCTGTGTTTCGCTTCCGCTTCTGGAACTATCCTCCGTTCACGGACATATTGCTAGTCTGCTGTTCCCGTTTTCCGTGTGCTATCATTACTGTGCTATATCTTGTGTTCTTTGCACTCGTGGTGTTCACCTGTGATGTAGTTCTGTGCGACCTAATAGTAGGCAACGGATTTAAGCGGAGTAAAACATCACAATTGAGTGAAATAACAAATACTTAAACTGGTGTCGATGTCGACGAGATCCCCCACCCCCGTACGCAACCCTCATCTCAGTTCCTGTAGCCAAGAAGGTCATTCTTGTGAATCAACGTAACATTTATGTTCAACAGCCGATTGATGGCTTGCGCACTGGATTCGAGCTCGGTTGTAAGAGGTTGGAGATTTGGCCAGATATTTTATTGAACGCATCATCCCCCCTCGATGGAAGCAAGAGTGGGAAACTTCACATTGCTTCGCGCCTGAAAACTTAATAACGAATGTACTACTCAGAATGCATCTCATGTGTTCATCATGTTTGTTGTTTGTCTTGGATCAAAAGTATGAACAGTTATTTTAGTTGCTTAATATGTTTATATACGACCATACTATGCCATATGGTACAGCCCAATCTACCTTGGATAGATTTGTAAAGAAATCCGTTTCTCGCACTGAGTCCACTTATTTGATCACCACGCAAATTTTCCTCTCAATGCTAACACGGATTCTGCTGTTGGGTACATGGGTAAAATTGCATTATCAAACTGCATGACTCCGGTTCTCCGAACATCCAACATTCGTTTGATTCCATCACCTTTAGTGAGATTTATAAAGGTGTCGATCGCACCTGGTCCAGACAACTTAAGTCCTACCCTTCTCAAACACAGGTGCTGTGCCACTGTCTCGGATTTTTGCACGCATAGCTAATCTTTCACTCGAACTCCGTACTATTCCAGACTACTGGCGCCCAGTGAGAATTACTCCCATCCCAAAAGGAACGTCAAAGGCCCCAAAAGCGAAGCGTTTCAGACCAATTGCTCTCACTTCCACTGGTTTAAAATCGATGGAGTGATCAGTTCTGCATCACCTTCAGTTATCCCCTACCACTATCACATCAGTTTGCATACAAACAAAAGCGCTCTACATTAGATGCCGTTTCTTCCGTAGTTCATTTCATCTGTAAGTCCCTTAACGAGAAAGCCAAATATGTGCACTGTGTATTTCTTGACTATTAGGAGGAGGAGAATACTCCTACTTCTCTTCTTGAATGGCTAGCTGATTGCTTTTCACAAAGGTATCAGCATATTAAACTGGAAAGGAGACAGTCAACCGCATCACTCAACAGTTCGAGTGTACTTCAAGGTGCTGTTCTATCACCCTGTCCTTTTGCAACTTATATCAATGACTTACCTATTACTCCTCCTTTACGACGGTTTAAGTGAGCTGATGATATCGTCATTTTTGTTTCCGTATCTAACCAATAATAATAATAATAATAATAATAATAATCAACAAATTTGGCTCACCGTTTCGTATTCGTAAACTGTTGCTCGCAAGCTGAAAGTTCTCTCTTTTAAGATGAGAAGACTGCGCTACTTCTGATCTGTCGGTGATAGACGCTTTGGTTAAACAATGTCATTTCCCTATATCCCTTTACTGCTTCCGTGTAATTTCCCCTGGTTTGCTGAAGGCTGATTTCAAGTTGCTGGGGCGTATCCTCTCAATGATCAGCCGTGTCTCCCAAGTTCCGTTATCAGTTCTGATTGGCAATATGTGTAATGCCCATATTGATGCGTGCTTGAAGTTTGCTGAAAATATCCTATCTGATTGCACCTATCCTTTACACATTGACCTGTGTGCATGCCGCGTGTGAAAACTACAGCAACCAGTAAATTGAACCATGAAACATAAATGACATGGAACATTTCAAGCGTTAGATGCCAGCAGTCGTTGGTTCGAATCCCACGTGCATTTATGGTCCTAAGTTCTAATTTCCCCGGATGCAATGTCACAATATTCAGGCTGAAACGTGTTGTTATTCATCACACCATTTCGCAAGAACCGTTTTCGTTACCGGATATCTTCACAATGAGGTACTCCTATTCTGCTATCTGTTATCTTTCGATGCGCGACGTCACATCCAGAGTTGCGAACCGATCGCACGTATCACACCACTCGATTCACACATTATGGAGGAGTGGCTAAGTGGATCCCGGGAGCAGCTGTTGCTGTATTTCGAACAGAATAACAAATCAACAAGTGAAGCTCAGAACAACTCACTGAGTATGATATTGATCTTCTCACCGAGTAGCACTATTGTCATTTTGTGGGTTATGTTTTAAATATATCTAGACGTTTTCCTCGGAAGACACCAACTCAGAGGCTAGATTAATATAGTTATTCATTGAAAGCTTTGTTGTTGTCAAGTTTCTTATTTGTTCGACTGTATTCCCTATGGGTGGGAGATAAAGACTAATATTATTTTGGCAAGTTTTACCGAAGGTTATGGACGTACACATCTACTTTCATTTGTTATCCTGCAACATTCGGCTTGATCAAGATGAAGCTTCCCGATTTCTATATCTACTGTTGCACATAAACACTGGGATAATGAGTAATTACACCTAAATAATCGAGGCAACCAGTTACTTCTTTCATCTCGTCTATGTTTTATTCAAACTTAGTTTGTGTGGCAAACACTGACCAGATTCTGTTAGGTTGAGTACAGGTTTGAAGGATCAGCCGTTGCGAATTTGTCACTTGACTTGAGATTCTAGATAACTGTGCTGAGTAACTTTAAGGCTGAAGTAGAAACATTACGTTGGAGTGGGAAAGCGTGGGCGGGGTAGAGTAAAGTGACGGAACTAACACATTTTTCCGACACTTGCTTGGAATGTTGTGGTGATTCAAAGCTGCGAGACGTTTGTGGTGATCTAGGCGTACGAAATGACCCATACCCTGGAGTGACGCGTTACAGTTTTAGGACAAATGCGATCCATCAGACTTCACGGGTGACGTCAGCAAAGCACGTGCGTGTCACTGCTTCTGAACTACATACCATAGGTAGATTGTACCAGCCAATCAGAGACCGTGCGGCTCAGACAGAAGCAGAATGACGCCAGAAGTACTGGAATGCTATTGTCAGAAGCCCGGATAACCAATGAGCATGGTGTGTACATATGATTTAATCTCCATTATTTCTTTCAATAAACGAACTACTACTCCTATGGCGTTTTCCTCGCGTCTCGGTTACGTGGGACATTGNAAGTGCCAGTGCGGTCCAGTGCTTACGTGATCCAGTCCGTGATTGCTAATCCTTGATTCGTATTCCGTGATCCGTATTGCGTGGTTCGTATTCCGAGTTCAGTGAGTATTACTATTACTATTACTACAATCATTACAATATTAACACCGAAGGAGCGAGTCGATACAGTTTCACATCAATCTAAGAGCAACCCGTGGTCTGGAAAAATCATAATCCACCCGGTTCAAACAGAAGAATTACGATTGATCAATTTTGCTTCAACCAATGACGTTCTTCTGTACTGATTTCTGGTAATAAACAATCCACTACTTCTGTGGCCTTCTTCTTGCGAATCGGTAATGGGAGATTTGGGTATACCACTGTCAGTACGATTTCATGTTTTAATTCCGATTTCTGACTTCCTTTCCGTACCCTAAACATATGCATGTATGTAGCATCAAACGATTTTGAAAGGCTACAGGAGGCTGCCATTCTTGGTTATCCTAGTCCAGTGTAATCTTAAGGTTTAGTTGTGAGTAGACCATATATATTACGAGATTTCCCTTTAGCTAATGAAGAAAACTCTTTTATCAGCCGTATCCCGTCAGTGGGATTGAATAAATGGAACAGTTCGTAGGGGAGGTGGATATCCAAATCCAATGATGATGTTCGGATTTTACACCGTAACGGTTTACTTGTTAGATGAATGTGCTTGAAACTACACCGCGTAACAAACATTTTCCATCACTTTACATTGTTTTGCTCGTGTCTGTACCGACCAGGTCACACTTCTATCTCTTTAGGTTTCGATGGTGATGACTCGAGGTGATTGGTTTTCAGATTGGTAAGAGTCATGCACACTTAAGATGTCAGACAGAGACGATATTCACTTTTGCACCCAGGTCATCAGACGTCTTGCTGTCAAACTCGACAGCTGTCCAAGTGTGGTTGAATAACAAAGGTCGACGAAACAGAAGACCAAGTCATAAATTATGGAGAAAGGCAGGGTGGGGGTAGGTGCCAGTTTATAGCAGCTTGTTTAGTTAGTTGCCTGCTCTCCGACCACGATAAGCATTCATCTGTAGACATGAGAATCGTTTGTTGGCTGCTCGGTCATGATCAAGTTGTTTCTTTTCGTGTGCTTGCGAAAACCACACTTAGTTTGGTGTTTGGGGTTTCTCGCTTAGTCATATATAGTTTCAGGTGATAGAGTTATCGGCAAGTCCAGAATGAATTTGCGGAATTTGCGGAATTCATTGTTACCAGCCCATCTCACTGGGTTGAACAGGAGAAGAGGCATGTCCATGATTCGCTGGAGCAACAACTCGGTTATGAGGACCAGCGAAGTAAACTTGGAGTAGCGAACTCTAATCGTTTCAGCATTGTGGTGATCCGGGCATAAGCAAATATGCACACCACGAAAGTTGGCTAGCGATGGGAGTGAGTTCGAGTCGCATAACTTAGGGTCTAAAGCACACCAGGGACAAAGACTTAAACCGAATAACCGCCATTATCGTTAGCAAGCGATTAATTTCCTAAACATTTGTATTACAGAATATAATTTTTTCAAGTAAATTTGAAGAAGCAGGTCCCCTACCACTGAATCTACTCGTTTTTAGAAATCAGCATTGAGAAACTTCACTGGAATTCGAACCAGTGCGACGTGCTAACCACCTAAGCCATCTGGGCCGGCCGTTAGCAGCTTGTTTTATGTCAGCACTACCATATTGTTGTGCTATGGGTGACAATAGTTGATGGTTATGTAGCGCACCCGGAAAAGGTTTGAGAAAAATCCCTCGACAAATAACAAATAAACAAATAAATGTCCTTTTATTTCCTGTTTTGTTTATTGAATATAAAAATGTATAATCCATATTTAGGAAGGGAGGCCGTGGCCATACAAAGGCTGCCTGGGAACACGGGCGGCGGCGGAGCGGTTCAAACCCGAGACTTACAGATCACAAGTTGGTGACATAACCACTTGGCCATCACCGCCACTGTATTGATGAACAATAGTTCGAAATTCGCCGATTTCCCAAAAATCACGAGTTAAATTTGTTTTGTAGATCGTACACGAACAATCACAAACATTTTAGTTTGCATCGCTCTACTGCCTAGAAAGATAATGGGCATCAATTCACATCTACAGGGGCAACAATAAAAGATAAAAATGTTAGAAAATAATAAATCACTGAAGGTGTTTCTATTACTGATATCAGTGCATCTCAAATAAGTGTCCATAGAGAATGTTGCGAAAAAAAAATCAAATCCAATAGGATAACATTAGAGTTGATCAACACCGGTGATAATCATCCCGAGGGGATAGTCTGTACTTGTCTGGGTCATAGGTGCGCAGTGCGTGGTCATGGTTTCACTTCTTGTGAGTTCGGTAACGTTCAGACACTCGATTCGTTCTCGGGAACGGTTGAGAAAGCGCTGCTGGCAAGTCTCAACAAAGATGATACGGCTGTCCAGTGTTATCTGTCAGCCTTTACATATTAGTTATCATCGGAAAATTATCACGATTAACTCACCTGTACCGCCGAGTAAGTAAGTATGCATGTATATATGTATGTGCGCATGTAAGTGTTTTAAATATTTCCACCCGCTGTATCTGATGTACAAAACAGTGGCCAGTAGAGGTTTGAAAAACTGATAAACTGTTCAATATGTCCTTTTGCAATGAACGTCGAATAAAGTGGACAGTTTTGTATACACCTGAAATCGAAGCAATCAAATGCATGAAATCATCAAAAGTGTACGTCGACAATAATTACACATTTTGCAAAGCTACTAGAATAAAATAAAAACCGGATGAGTGATGCACCAAACTGATCTATGATACTATTCTACATCTGAATAAATTTATGGGTGGCTGTGTATTGCTCTGTATACTTATCGACGGTTACTTTTTGCATTTCGACGGTTTATTTCTTTGGGAAACTAAGCCAGGTTCATCATGACCAATGGGACTCGTGGATACCTCGTACAAGGAACACCCCCAGCGTCACTTGAATTTTTCATTTTGCACAACTAATTACAAGACGTAAGACAGTAGTAGTATGTTGCCGCAGCCTCCCAAAGCGGTTATTTGCCATTCGTCTGACATTTGACTCGGCTCAAGAACCCAGGTATTCTTCCTAGTTTAACAGATATCGCTTACGGAATTTGGATCAGTTAGCAGATCTCATTCAATCACTCCAGACTAACGGTTCTCGCAATCCGAGAACTGTTTAGCCGAGGTTTTAAGCCCCAACTACCCTCAGTTTATTAGTTTACCAATATAATTTTTATAATGAACTCCAAGAATAGTCAAAATGTATCATCTATAATATACTTAAAAATATTTTTAATGGGAAATGTTTTATAAAACTCTACTTTGTGTTGGTAACTTCATCGAAATAAAGTTGGAGCGTAAATGAACTAATCTTGCGTGTTGGTGAATTGATGAAGGTTTCATGCGTGAAAAGAGTCGTGAGGAACAACGTTAGATTGCGTGCATGTATGTGTGTGTGTGTGTGTGTGTGTGTGTGTGTGTGAATGGGAGAATAGATGGATGGGTGGGAGTCAAATCTACCCGAAAGCTGAAGTCATTCTTCTTACGAAGTGCTACAAACAGACCAGGTCTCGTTTGTTCATTGAATTCAAACTCCGTGCAGATTTTCAATTCCTCGAAACTCCAATTTGAAAGGAAATATGAAAGAGCGAATTTCTTTTTATTTCCCAGTCGATGGGGATCGGGAATGGTTGTTTTCACGAATGATTTAAGGACTGCATAAAATTTTGATTTACAATCTTGACTAGCCAATTCCGGGGATGTTTTATCGTCTCTCCCAGTTACATTGATGCATCAACTCTCACCATAACAACTTGTCACTTGAAAATCTCACATGTAACGAATTCTGTTTTTGCGGTTATTCACGACCCGTTTTTCCTCTTCATCTATGAATTGGATTTTAATCTGTTCCGCGTTCATGAACGGTTTAGTTCGACTATCCTCACACAAAAGTAACTGAAAAGTCCGAAGAAATCCTATTATGCAGGTGTTTTTATCAGAAAGGTAATGATGTGGTTGGACGCATCACTCACAAGCTAAAAACACAGCATTCACTTGTGACACACTTTGATATGGACAGAAGATATAATCCTTGAATGAACGACATAGGCGTTCTCAGAGCAATTCCTATTGACCCCATTCAGTGAAATCCTATTCAGCTGGCTTTTCTGCGTGTGGGTATGTCAACATAGAGGTCGATACATTTCGGTTTCTCCAGTCCTTCAAGGTTTACTCTGATGCGGGACCTGACAGGTGAAATATCTCCCTCTGACCTCAAGTACGATGCTCGTGTTCTGACCGACGTAATCACTACACTCTTGAAAGAATCTTTCGATATGTGCTTCAGAATTGACTCATGGCAGCTAACTACTATCTTCCAAAATTTCATAGCCATTGTAATGAAGGAATGTGCAAAACCTTCATCCTTGAAATATCACAGAGAAAAGTTCATTCTAAATGACCGTGAACTCTGGTCAGGATCAGATCAAAACCTCAGAGATCAATGCTACTATGTTATTTAACAAATACATGAACAACACTGCAAGGCCATCTAATACGTGTTCCGTATTCTGTTTCCTGAATCTCCCAATAGAAAAACCATGGCTTAAACGCAGAATTGATCATTGTACTTCATACATATTCCAATCAATTTCATCTCATGGAAATATTTCTTCTTTGCTGTCCTATGTTTACTCTTATATCTCTCCCTTGTATGTTGCTAGAAGCCTTCCTGGTATACTAGCTATCAAATTTTCAGATCAAATCGGTTGTCATTCCTAGTCCGAGGAATTTAGAATCTGGACAGAAGATTTTCATATTGCACATGCTGTCAAGTGAAGAGCTGTAAATCAGCTTGATCTGGGGAGCAAGTGGGGCATATGCTTGCTTTCTACCTGCGATGTCCTGGGTTCGTGATCCTCCAACTATGTCATTGGATTCGCGCACTGTTTGAGAGTCCCAATCAAGCTGAAACAACCGTCAACTGCTTCCTTGGTCTACTCGGTACACGATGAAATTCATCATGTAAGCACAAAACCTCGTTGGAACCTTTCCACTGATCATTTATGAAATCAAACCAGCATATGTGGATTGACGAGACCCCCACATCATCATCATCATCATCATCATCATCATCATCATCATCATCATCATCAACAGACTATCCAAGTGTTGCCCTATATGGTAGCTTCAATTAAAGAAATAAAAGGCATCACTCGTCAGTGGTCTATCTGCACCTGATGGCGGATTAGTACACCAGTGCGGTGATCATTTCCACTAAGAAAGTTTTGAAACAGTTTGTTAGAGCCATGTGGCAACTAATCGATATATATATATATAATGATGGTATTTATGAAGTTATTAGCTGGATATACCTCCTGATTATACAATTAAGTAGCCACCGATGACAGTGCAACACGCAAATGGATTTCAAATTTAAATCAGGAAAAACACGAGCAACACACATTATCTTTAACATGCGTCATAGAACTGGAAATTTTTACAGGTGATATTCACTGTTTGTAGTATCAAGCTTGGATTAGCCCATTCGATTGTTTAGAGGCACCAGGCACTCTGGAACGTCTTCAGTGTGGGTTTCACTCCTTGGGAGATTGGTAATTCCCCACGAGATAATGCATGTGATGTGATGACCGTCGGCCGTGTAGCTCAGGGGTAATTGTTTGAAGTCCCCACCTGACTGATCGCGGTTCGAGCCCTGATAGGGACACAACAAATACGCACTGCTGACGAGTCCCAAAGAGGACGAAACAGCTGTCCAGTGCTTTTTTTGGTTATCACAAATATTTACTGTTCTTTTTCGTAAGTCCACATCATTGTGGTCTCAACCTGAGGTCATTCACAAAAGTCGGAAACGTCGCAAACATTGAATGGCGTAAAAGGGCAACTATAAAAGAAAACTTAACCGAATGTAGCACTATAATTTAACTCACTTGAAAGCCATGGTGACTGCCTGTCCAGGGCGCAACGAATAGAGATGGTTGAATAGTCATTATCGGACGGGAATTTACCACATACGTATACTTTCTCCGTCAAACTGTTTTTCGAGAGTCAACCCGTTTTGTACGAGAATTCTAGTTCAGTAATTGTTACATGCATTTTTAATTCCGTACGATATTGGGCTAATAAATAAATTGGTTCATAAATGAGTTGAAATAATTTTGTGATGACCAAAAAAGAGCACCTGATAGTTGTTTCGTTCTTATTCGGACTCATTAGTGATGCGTAACAGATTTGTGCCCTTGATCTTCGGTTGATCTTTAGTCCACAGGATGTCGCCGTGTTTCCCCGTAGTATCTCTTCAACTAAACCGGACCCAAATTGATCGAATTTTGTATTGTGATGATGGTACGACTCAGTGCTGTTCACGCAAGCCCAAAATATTTTGATTGTGAATTTGCTAAATTACTTTATCCTGATAATGTGCTTCTGGTATAAAACCCACTCTAAAGAACTGATGAAACTAGTTGAGTACTTACGGAATACACCAATCTTCATCGTGGAAACAACTTGTAGGAGTTCTCTAAACTCGCTTCCAACCAGTCAGAAGAGACAACTAACTCTAGGTCGTGGACAATATGGAGTATTGTTCTAAGCTCATAAACCCGCCTCGTCAATAAACCCCAGACATTTTCAATGGGTTTCGAGTCCTGGCTATGGGTTGGCAAGTCCCTGGTAGTGATGTTCTGGTGCAGTAACAACGTTCTATAGTCAGTTGGTCTCGATGCATAGAGGCATTTTCGTGTGAAAGAATCATAGTTTATAGTCGATTTTTCCAAATGATGGGGGAAGAAACTCATTCATGAACAAGTTGGGAGATCCAGCTATCTGATTTCTTTTGAGACTTGCCAACTGAGAGTTCCGTGGGCAATCAAATTTCAGCTAGAGGGTATTTTTATTATTTCCTGGGTGAAAAGTTTCCAACAATGATTCTAGCAATTCGTTCCCGATTTTCGATAAATTTTCGTAAATATATACTTGTGATCATGAAATTTGATGTATCCACAACTTGTTCCATCACTGCACACGGGTTAGAACTTTGGCTTGGAACAGTAGAAATCTCCCTCAAGTAATGTGCCTCAAAAATGCGGAAAGACCTTCAGCGTCAGGAAAACGGAGCTCACGGAGTCCATTTGATCAAATCGGGCATTTTGATTGTCAGGCCCCAGAAAAAGGAGAATATCACATGGTTGAAAACTGAGTTAGAATCGGAAAAATGGTTTTTAACAGAAACCAGGCAGTTTATTCTGATAAGGTTTGAACTATGCCGTGAATCTCTTTGGAGCAAAACTGGACTACCATTATTAAGATGGACTCGGTTAACAAATAAATGTGATCTACGAATGGTACTGGTGGTGGGTTCAATTTCACAGTCTTAGTATTCCTAAAACGCACAGTTTTTTTATCAGTACTAGCTCTACTATAGATGTGGCCACTTACCGAAGCGTAGGACGTCTCTTATCTCCTACCCAGGAATTAGTTTGATCAGTTGAAAAAATGAGTGATTTATAGCCTTTCGAGTAATCAATAAGGTATATTTTCAAAATATCACCAAATGAGTTATTCATTTTACCGAAAGCGCACTGTGGACGAGGCTGGCAAATGAACTGAAATCCACGTACTTCTCAACATACCGAAATACTATGAACACAATCACCCCTGTCTAATCAGTCAGAAATCGCCTCTCGTTTCAATTCCGTCAATAGAAGGAGAGGATCCACTGGAATGCAGTCAGTTCTCCGGCGTTATGTATGAACCAACAATGATGGTAAATCAAGCGGAGTTTCAAGACAAACATGATCAGTTCTTGATTCTTTAGGCTACAGCTTGCATCTATATGTGCTAAACGGTCATTGAATAATGCGCACCGTCATCGGTCGCGTGACCCATTCTGCATAACAGCAATGAGTCAATAATATATAAACCTCGCCACACTTTCTATTCCGCGGCACCCTTGACAGACGGTCGGTTGTGTGATGTTATTCAGGTCGTATGCTAATCAACACGGTGATTAAAATGCGGTGTATGTTCCACTCACTTTGCATCACCCTATCGCACTTCCGATAGTGCGCTGCAACCTCGTCTACCCACACACACACACCCCACACACACTTCAACCCGTCTGCATTTAGACCTGCCCACAACTTCATCATCACTGTTCAGGTCAACTGTTCGGGGGTGGATCTCAATGGACCGAGTTGAAGAGAGCCGATATCCACGAGGGGTTAACTTGTTAATTCAATCCGTCTGGTCGCGTAACCGATAGGAAATTTTAAGTAGTCGGTGCCTGGTCCGCAGGATGATACATAACTGTTATGTTATCATGGTCATCATGGGTTGCGAACTTCGAATGCGGTGAAATTCACCGTGAATTGCGGTTCTGTACTACTGTATTGTTTTGTGACCCGAACTGTCGCTAATCGACTGGTATTTTAAAATATCTACCGATCAGAATGTAGTTGTTCACATTGTACTGGAATTTGATTGGTCGCTTTCGAGCCTGTTGATTTATAGTGAATTTTGGCGGGAAAAAGCTTAACTATGCTGTTTTTTGCACACTCCTTCATAAATCAGATTTATCGAAAAAGTAGTGGTACAATCATTATGCAAAGGTCAAAGAACAGGTGCACTGTAAAGCACAATCTTGTTAGATGGAACTTTCCGGTACTAGGATGTTCCAAAACACACCTTACGTGCGTAAAACACCACCCCAAAACATATTTATGGGTCTGTTTGTTTTGCGATTCGCAAAATGAGGTTTTTGATATGTTCCATATGAGCGTGTATTGGGGGGGGGGGGGGGANGGATACCACAGCTTCCTCCGATCTGGCAACCTGAATGCCAAATGGGCGGATTATTTATACAGAAACATTCTGTTTGATACAGCAGTGTTTTCCAATTTGACTCCGTCATGTTTGTTTCACTTGGGAGTCGCTAAGATGTATGAACCACAAGTGTGCTGAGATAGCTGAGAAAACACTCAGATATTTAACCTGCTAGTTATCCCGAGTAAAGGGACTATCTGCCAAATCAACCAGTTCTAACCGGACTCTAATTATTAACGTGAAAAGATCAGCACTATCGGTGTGGCCTCGTGGCCCAGCTGGTAGAGCGTGCGCTGTATAAAAAGCCGAAGCTATATTGTAATTATATTGTACTTGAGAACCATTCACGGGTCAATTCATCGAAGTAAACTAGAAGAATTTATTCTGATATTTATTGCTGTAGTGACTGCGTGAAATAATTCACCTTCGCCGCATGCATGTCAGAACGAATCCACGCAAAATTCAATTGAAAATTAAAACATTAAGTTCACTATTTTCGTTCACTGTACACCGTAGTTCTCCTTCAACTATGCGTCTTATACATCTTCTGGTCGTTTCAGTTGGGCCGAAAAATCACTAAACAATTCTCTCTTATGTCTTTTTTCGACAAGATTCCAACAAGACCAACTTTATTTATACTTTTAAATGCATTATCGAGCTCCTTTCGATAATCATATTGGGCCTGTTTGACCAATCAACTATGATGAACAAACCAATTCTCCCAAACCGTTTCACATGGATAAATTCCTGGTCGGTGGGTCCAAATTTTCTACTCACTATCTGCTGATGTTCGGTACACTGTACTTCAATAACTTATAAGCGTGAGATCAGATAGTGCTGACGTGTGACAAGCTGCTCGTTGCAAACCCGAGTGGCCCTAGTTGGTAAGCTCATCGGAACCTTAAGTGCGCAGATTCGGGTCTCGGTGGATTTGGTGGATGTACCATGTACCTAATAATTCCAAACGAGGACAAAACAACTGTTCAGGCTTTTCGGTTTTGCGCTTCAGACTGACTCTGCTTTCCGAGTGGAGTTTATTCAACAAACCAAGCCTCCAAAACCGTTCCATGGAAATAACTTTCTCGGCCATAGGGAATTAAAATGTAGAATAGGACGAAAATCTCCATTGAACCCTTATAACTGTGGGAAGAGAAAAGGGAATTGCAAAAATCAGTTTGTTTCTTTCTAAGGGAAACTCAACTTCATAGCGAACAGATTTTGAACAGAAAAAATCATGGTGATTGCAGAAGACAGTTAAAACAATCTTAAGAGGTATGTATTTTTAAAATTCCCAATCCCCTAGTGAACACTTGTAGTAATCTAATGCTCGGTTAGAACTTCAGCTATGAGGCGACACGGTACAGTTTCGAAACAATCAATGATGGTCTCGTATACTGGGCCAATCAAAATACGCCTTGTTTAAACAGGAATCACATGACAAGAAGACAAACGACGATTGGTCTGTGCGGATTCAGCCAAGGACATTTCCTGGTAATTATTATTTAATTATTGTTACTTCTTTTACATAAATTAATTGCAACTTCTGTGGCCTTATTTCTACATCTTACTGTCGGGAAGCTTCGGTAGCTGATAACTAGTACCATTGCAAGTACGCCTACGACTCCTGATCTGTTTCCAACAGATTTGAATATGGGTGTGGTTTGTAGCTCAGGTTGATGGTTTGTGTGATCTTGTGTTCGCTGAGCTTGGCGTTTAGATCGCAAACGTTTCATCACCAGCCGAGGTGACATCGTCAGTGCGTTGACGATGTCACCTCGGCTGGTGATGAAACGTTTGCGATCTAAACGCCAAGCTCAGCGAACACAAGACCCCACACTCCTGATCTGTGTATATTCTGAGCGTTGCAAACACGCAATATTACTACTAATAATTTGTCAACGCGGACGGTTTGTGAGAGTTTATTTCTTAATCAGGGTGATTTCGATGCAAAAATTCAAATTCTCTACTGACAGGTATTAGACTATCCGCATACTATAAGTATCTCCATTAAGACCGCACTCAACCGCTACCCAGTTCAACGGGCGTTCACACCCTGAAAACCAAGGCTTCTTAGTCCAGTGCCCTATCGGCTGTACAGCTCGGACAGCTCAAATAAGTAGAATGAAATAGCTCTGCCGGCCAACGGATTTTGTTCGTACAATATATGGCCCCGTTACTCTAGATAAAGTATGTCCAATTTAACCCCTTGGTTGCACATAGCCTTTTATACATCAGAAGTGGCCATTGACTCCAGAAATGCCATAAGAGCAAGGTATCACGAGTGCCACGGAAACCGGATTTACACAGAAAAAGAAGAAATTCATTCGAAATTTTGAGAAACGCTGTACAAAGATTTTCGATGGGTTGCTTTTGGATATTGATTTTATTGGATCCAGGATGAAAACAAAAAAAACAGTTGGAAAGTAATTGTGCCAACAAAATACAGAACAGCAAAGAGTTAGGTGCCTTTACTGATTCAAAAGTTCGAGTTTTCGCCAGTCGAAGATTCGCTTCGTACACTCTATTGACAAGCGGTAGAAAATGCACAACCGGGACAAATGTGTGCGTTCTCATACTGTGGGAAGGTAACCTTGTAAGCGAATCGGATGACGTGGAAAACTTCCACTGTTTCTGTTAGACACATTATTTACATTCTGACAAAAATGTATAACCTTCTCATTGTGTCTCGGTATTACGAAGTTCGGTATCTGGATACGCAAGTGTTATTGGAATTGCTGAAGCAGAACTATTTTGGTAATTGGTATTTTTATTAGCTACCGCTTCACTTGAGTTGAGTCAGCGTACCATAGAATGTAAAAAGCCGATAATTCGGTAAAATGAATCTGGGGGATGTTTTGGATTTTTGATTTGGTGTACTCGCATACAAGCACGTACAGTTTGAAACTGACACATCCACCTCACTTTGAAAAATGTATATCTAACCCCATGATCAAGTGCGGTTGTCTACAGCACACCGTCTGTCTGTCTGTCTGTCTGTCTGTCTGTCTGTCTGTCTGTCTGTCTGTCTATCTCTCTGTCTGTCTGTCTTTCTGTCTGCCTATCATTACATATCTTGATGTACACGCTGTCATTCAGCGGTTACTTTGAGCAGACCCTGGGTTTATTTGAAAGTACTGTTTTCCTATTACGCGTTTCGTTCATCACACAAATTACGATACACAAGTTTATTTGAAATTAATATAGATGCATTCTAGGCTCAGTAACCAGAAATATCACCCGATAAGGTGCAATAAAAGGCTGGGGTAATAACGAACCTCTAAGGAATGCAACGCACACACATATACTAAATAACTACGCACTTCTCGGTGCTTGAGAAATATAGCATGAATTAGTATGATCATGCTTCCAAGCTCTTTTTTATTCACTATATCACCCGGTGAGTGGGGCTTTTGATTCATAACCAGACAGTTCATCGTTCGAGTTCTGATATGAACACAAGCGATGAAAAAACAACAACAGATATATATATATATATATATATCAAACATTAAAAGTCGTTGCTTACACAGCTATTATAAATACTGTTGTTTACCAGTCATTACAAAGTTGTTCTCAGTCTTGATTTTTTCCACTTATGACGTTAAGTTCCATATTGTGGTTGTAACCTGGTGACCTGGTGAACCATATAACTCGTTGTTTGCGCCCATCTGGACAATAATATGCTAGCAGTTGCAGTGGTACAGGGACAAATTGGTTGAACCGTCGAGGATGCAGCCACATGCACACATACACCCACGCTTACACACACACACACACACACACACACACACACACACACCGCGACTTTGTCTACAAGACCGCACTACTACTGAAAAGATGCAGCGGTGAACTGCTCGAGTTTGTGTGAAATGGGGTAAACAAAGAATGGACTCGATGAATGTTTACTTCACAATGACCTGCACAAGGGTAGGTGGGTGAGATCCAACGGGGTCGCGAAATAGAGCGATTTTTGTTCACAGCCCACTGTCGGATTTCCACCGCGATAAACAATCACAGTCTCATTGATTTACACTAGATGTCAATGTGTGTGCCTGTGAGAGAGCGAGAGATGGAGAATATGAGAACGAGGGAGAGAGCGAGCAACGAAGAGGCGCCATCATAATTTTCATCACCAAAAAGTTTTGACTTCACGTAACCGAACAGGCAGTGGTATTATCAATTTTCAGTAACGGGCGAGGGGGAACGGGAGGAGGTTAATCAAAAGTGTGCAGTGAAAACAAAGAACTGAAGGGACGACGGTGGTGGAACTTAAATGCACAACCTTCGGGTCCATAAGATGCTGATCTAGACAACCTGACCAACGCAGCACTTTCGTTTTTAGTTCGGTCTACCTCCCAGTATCTGTTTATTTCAGCAGATAACCAAAATTCATGATTCAGCCTATACGAAGAGGTGATGTTTCGTCCGATGGCATCATCGCAGTTTGGGGACTTACCATTGCATGCACTACCAAGCTGTTTTCGGTGACATACGTGAAACGATATAGATAACTGACATATCGATCCGGCGGTTGTGTACTCCATCACAACCACCAACGCAGCCGCCACCACCTTTCTTCAATCTCTCCTCATCTTTATGATCCCGAACATTCATTAATTGACCCTCCTGATATTTGTGTATACCTTCGTGTATTAAATAAAATATGATACAACAAAGTGATTTGTTCTTAGAAAATCAAATTAACTTCATGATTCGAACTCCCAGAATCTTAAAGTTAAAAAATGGATTCAGTTTATCAAGTTTGTTCGTCTCGCAGCATCAACTTGACACTCACTAGGGAAAATCCTTGAGAACACTGTTTAGTCGTTTCATCCGTGTTCCAAATTATCATCTTCGGTGTAGATATTCCACGAATGCACTGCCCTTCAAAATAGGACACGAGTAATTGGTAATTTGATGCGTTGAACCCTTGGTCCGCTCTCAGCCGCTTGCTACATGCCAACACTAGCACTCATTCATCCCTGTCATTGAAAGTTCCCGGACATCACCAGGGAGTGGATACACATTCTTGAATTAAGTAAAAATTTCCACGAAAGTTTCAAATACATTTAGAACCGAACTGAACGGACAATTCAATTATCAACGGCCTCAAAACAACTGTTTATTTAGAAATCCGATTTTTCCGTCGAGACTTGAGGGAAACCGCCTGTCAACAATCGACCCCACTGGAAAGCACATTGTACTTCCTCTATACACCTTATGAGGTTGACAAATTGTCCCACAATAACTTCTTAAGTGCATGAAGCATTCCGACAAAATAGAACGCACAATTTGATAGGCTTCTTACTTGTACTGTAGTTAACAAAAGACCGTTTAGTGGCCATGCATTCGGTCTGATCACAAAGATGTTACACAACTGTAATGATCGTAGTAGTAGTAGTAGCAGTAGTAGTAGTAGAAGTAGTAGTAGTAGTTGTAGTAATACGCACGGAACTCGGGAGACGAACCATGCAATAGGAATCACAACACACTAATTAAGGATCAGCTATCACGGACTGGATCACGGAAGCACTGGACCGCAATGGCAGTAGCACGCAATATCCCGCGTAACTGAGACTCCAGGAAAAGGTAACAAGAATGGTAGTTCGTAGTTCGTTTATTGTAAGAAATGAGGGCGATTAAATAATATGTACAAAAGAAGATCATTGGTTATACAGGCTTCCACGAATCGCATTCCAGTATTGCCTGCATCATTCTGCTTCTGTACGGGCTCTTACGGTCTCGGATTGGCTGGCACGATCTGCCTATGTTGTGTCGTCAGAAGCAGTGACACGTACGCGTGTCATTGACGTCACCTTTCAGAGTTGATTGATCGCAGGTGTCTGAAAACTGTGACGCGTCGCTCCAGGATAGGCCTGGATCACCACAAAGACTCAGAATGACATTAACAAAAGTGTCTTCTACAAAGGAAGATTGAACAGTTATCACCATGAAACGTGTTCGATCGGATCCGCCGGATTATCCTATTATATCACTGATAGATGTGGGACTTTGTGCAGGTATACAAGGATAATCGGTCGCTATGCCCCAGACAACCAATAACTCTATCCAGCTCATAGTTATATCGATGATAATGATTATGCATAATTTATTAGTTAGAATTGGAGGGTTGTACGAGAACTATAGTTGCAAAAGGATACGATAACCATCATGCGGTGTTCTCATGTGGTTCCCGTTCATACATGATCTGATCAGTAAGGGCAACCATGCGATCGACCAATCAAAACTGAGCCGTCCGCCAACGAGAAAGTGACGTGTCCAGTTATCTTTCCACTGATTGAAATCGCACTCATTCTGTTCGGGTGAAACATCGGGTGACAGACGCTTCATAAGCCCCCCTTCCACATTAATTTTCTAAGTTGGTTGTGTAAAGAGCCCAAATATGAATTGTCCTTTGCTCAGTCGTTGTTAAAATGAATATATAGTATACCATATTTATAATGCCAGGATATAAGTACCCTACCGGTATGGGGTTAAATGCCAACAGGGCACATTTGCATTACACGGAGTGGACGTTCCGTTCCGGTGAAACTTTTGTGCCTAACTGAGTCCCGGAATACTTCGCTTTCGACAAACAGCTATTCCATTTTTGGAGCGGCCTGTAGGTCATCCTCTAACTCATATGATATCGTATCGCGATACAATCTTTAGGGGAGAATGCCCCCATTGAGAAGTGATCTAGCCCACGTGCACTTGAATAGCACCAAAAAATAACCGGCTTCTGGTCAGAACTGAGTTGTGCAGTGTGACATCCTCCAGCTGAAATGCGGTTTTCTGGTGAGCATTCAGCTTGATTAGCGATTCAAAAGTGTGTTCCAGTGTACGAACGTACGTATCGGAATTTTCAACGTCATGCAGCATGGTAAATTTACGCGGACGGTTAGCCAAAAATGAGCCATAGAAAATCAGCGAACTACTATCACTGATCTGTCCAATGAAATAATGGTTCGTCGTTTCTTAAACCGTACTACTTGTAGTTTCAAGTTTCCGGTTCGTTAAAATTGAATTTAATACTGAAGTGGACTATTTCCATTTATCCAAGCGTATCACGTGAGGTTCAGCCCAAAAGTGTTGTGCGTGTGTGCCATATTTCATTTGCATTTTTTTCTACCTGGTCGGTAGATTGCTTTTTATGGGTTTATATTGGTAGTGTACACTGAAATATTTAATCCCAGGACAAGCTTACTCAGTAGTCATCCAGGGTTGGGTACCGAAGGCCCGTTCTAGGAATGTCCAAAAAGTGTGTCAAGGTTCCACCACGTGGTGGCCCAATGGTCTGAGTGAGGACAAAAACCCTAATTCTATCAATATACTGGGAAACGTGGAGTAAACGTAAGGAATAAATTTTGTTCTTTTGAAACTTACGGATTAATCCTATCATCATCAGATGGTTATTTAGTGCTGAGCAATTGATTTCTAATGCGTATTAAAAATAGTAAACTTTTGAATGCAGTCTGAATTCGAAACATGTTAGAGAATGCAAGGTCCAGCAGGTAGGGCGGGTCGGTTGTCAATACAAGAAATAACCTCGTTCAAGAAATTGTGTGAAACACTTTTACAATCATTTCACTTCGTTCCAACTGTTCAACTGCTTGAATTCAAAGAATGAAGTCATCTAGTGAACGCCTACATGTAGTAACACGTTATTAGCAATGAGCATCGGCGAATAAAGTTATACTACGGGATCCGGTATCGGAACGTATGACAGCCAATCTACTCATCATGGTCATTCACAAACTGGATCGACTGCTGCATTGGTGAAAATGTGTGGTTATTGTTGTTTTCAATAGATTCGATTGCAAAAGCACCAGTTTCTGAGACAGAGAAACACACTCAAAGTTTGAACTGAACAATCTTTTCACATTTACTTCATCTCAGCAAAACTTTCTACAGTCGTTCACTTGACCATA
>UZAN01040499.1:61160-77149 GCA_900618425.1 Echinostoma caproni | reverse complement strand
TCATAGACGGCCAAGCGTACCGTTGACTAATTTATTTTAGAGTGGCACGGACTCCAGGGTGTGATAACTCGTGTAGGGCGTCAAACACCAGTCTTCGCATAGGTTCAGGGATCAGGGGTCTGGGTACCTGTTGCGAGACATCACAAAGAATGGAGCCGTCCGAAGTGGGCAAACGAAGCCTACAAAGCTCTAGAGATGATGGAAGATCCAGAGGCGGGGCAGCTGGTCGAAGAGCCGCCGTGCGTTCTAGGTCAATGACTAGTAACTGCGAAACTAGGTGGAGCCGTTATAAGGCATCGGCCACGACATTTGCAGCGCTGAAAATATGTCTTACATCAGTCGTGAACTGAGAGACATAGTCTAACTGGCGGACCTCCCGGGGTGAACGCTTATCATCATTAGATTTCGGAACAAAAGTCAGAGGCTTGTGATCGATGAAAATAATAAATTCACGTATTGGAAGTGGCGCACAGTAAGATAGCTAACAGCTCACGGCCGAAAGTGCGTCTCGCAGAGTCTCGTAGGGACGCTCCACTGGGACGGGATTGATGACGTCAAACACAAGTTCTTCAACATCTAAGGGTACAGCTTGCAACACGCGGTGAAATTTGGAATCGGACTGGGTAATTCCTAGAGTCGAGAAATGACATTCGACCACGGAAAGCCACACGGAGAGATTTTTATGGTAAAAGGGCGGACAAGTGAAATTAACCGCGTTTAGAACTACCGGGTGCTGCTTAATAGGGGTGATCTTCTTTGATTCAATCATGATTTTGAATATGACTGACTAAACACAGTAAAAAATAGAACATTAGCAGTAATTCCCTGAAAATACCCAAATGCAGCAAAACGAAAAACTATATTTTCTAAAATAAAAATAATTACACCCTACGCAGGGCAAAAAGATGTGTATATAAATCGAGAAAAGGAAAACACGGATAGTTATTGAAAACAAAAATTCGTAAAAAGGTACCAATAACCAGGAAAATGGAACGGGCTCACCAGTTCAGAGAGAGGTGGATGCAATTGCGCGACCTGCGACAACGATCTGATCTCTTAATCTCTCTCGTTTCTCGCGCACCCGGTATGGTTCAGGAAGAACACTCGGTTAGTCGAGGGAAATTATATTGTTCCCTGAAGCACCGGAGGTTTAGCCTGACTATGCTTGAGAGTGTCTGAAAGCGAAAAGTGCCTAGCGAGAGAAGGTGTAGCACTGAACTCACGCACTGTTAAAAGTGAAAGTTACTTCACCGGAGGTGTCAGTGACTTAAACAAAGATGAAGACCTAGGTGAAGAAGCGGTCTCAGGATATCGAAGATCCGGGCTGAATCCATGCTACAAAGGAGAAGGATGCACCAGCGAATGCTCCAAGCCATCAATGCCTGCAACCATGCGAAAGCATACATGCGGAACAGGCAGACAAAGGTGGTGACAACTCTCGAGCTTGTTACACTGTCGGTCTCATGCAACTACATCTGCACCTGTCGCACAGGATATCACTTTGCACCTGTTTCTGGCACTGACTGATATCAGATTGGTCCCCTCTGGGTGACATTTTATCAATAAGTTAAAATGAATCAAAGAAAGGAACGAAAGGGTCTAGTAACCCTACGGAAAAAGTGTTACAATGGCAAGCTCTAAAAGTGCTAAACAGTTAAGACGGTTACCAGTGACTATTAAATACCAATGAGAATTTTGTACTATGAATGATTTCGCGATATTTAACGGGTAGAACGCAAGACAGCAAAAATAGGTGACTATAATGTGATATATATACTATTCTGCCAATGATTCGGAAGTGGATAATTCCAGGCACTGTACGCACATATCGCTGAGCTATTTATCGAGCATTGATCTTACTGGGTTGTGTACACGTGGCCGTTAACCACTCATTCGGCTTGACTCTCACGAACCACATGGAGACCTTATGGTGTAGAATCAAATGAAAACTAAAAATTTGACAGATAAGCTGGTGATATGATTTTGGGCCGTATATATGACGTTCAGTACCCTGTGTGATTTCAGTATTCCCTTCCAATTTTGCTAGAGACACCTAATCATTCCTGGAGCATATAGTATGGAAATATCCTTGTTCAACGATTGTTGCCATGACACCAATTACGCTACTTATAAGTATTTGGTACATTAGAGTTGTTATTCTTTAGAGGAGCTCGCACAAGTAGCCCCTGTCGAGCGCACTCACGAGCAAACGAAAAGAAGAGAACTTGTAAAAATAGTTCCCATGTCAATCCGTTCAGTTCTGTTGAGACACCAGTGTAGCTGACAACCCCTCCTGGAACCAAGGATACGAGGGGAATAAAAATAACAGTCGAATTGCCAAAGACTGTACATACCACTAGGTCCAAATTATCAATTCCACAAACTCCCATCAATAGCATCAGTACGCTAGAAGTGATATCCATTTCACTGGGTAAGAAATGTCTTCCTCACTTTTGGAAGTTGAGGGGATTGCACGCTTGTCTAAATTACCTGTTCCATGGGTATCAACGTGCACTCAATGACTATCTCACATCTAGATGTGAGACAGCTTTACATGCTTCACCAGTTATATTTCTGGCGGTACTTGTTAAGTGTTCAAACTGATAAGTAGATTGCTCCATTGTTCGTCTTGATGTAAAGAGTTATCAACCAACTAGATTATGTTTTCAATGTTTTCCCTGCATTCAGGAGTCTGTACAACTTTTGCGCAGAAAGTCTGAGAAAACCCTACACATACTGCGTACACCAAATTGCAGCTAAGAATCGATCCAACGGGATGAATATAGCTATTTGTAAATGGACTTATGTAAATATCATTTATACTAGTTTCAGATTCAGTCACATTTCCACAAACCTCTGTATTCACACTCCCTGGAGTGGCTAAGCTTGACCAATCTTTTCTGTTAACTTAAAGGTAACTTATCTGAACTGAAACCGGAATAAATTTGCTGCTATTTCAGTACTCGATTTGCTTTTTTGACACCCATTTTATGTGGCCGCTGCTGCTGCTGCTGAATATTCATTCACAGGTCAAATCAAACTGACTAGATGAATTAAAGTAGGAAAGTGGCCGATGGAGAAGGAAGATTACATGGGCGAGAGAACGCAAAGTTGGGTTCCACTTAGCACAAGTGTACAAAACGTCACTGCAGCACAGACTAGGAAGAACTGCTGCAAAGCACCTACCTCAAAATTTTCCCTTCTCTGTAGTAATGTGAATAAAATTCGAAGTGTAGTTCCGGAATGAGAGCGCAATACCGATCTCCAGAATAAAATAACTTCAAATGGAATAGCACATATAATTTATTCGAATTGTGTGCATTGCGTATTCGATGTTTTAAAAGTGTACAATAAGTTTATCGAGGTCACTCATACATCACAATCGGGTCATCGTGTCACAAGTTTCTAATCCTAGTTTAGAACATTGTAATCGATTCATGATGAACTACGTAATAACTGCAAAACATGACTGCTTATCGCTCTGGTTCAAGCTTGATAATCGGTGTTTACGAAATCAAGATTACTTGATTCGCCTTATTTTGACCATGAAATAAACCACACTGGTTCAACAATAGGTACCAGTTGAGATGGATGTTTCTGCCGAATATACCTACCCCTTTTCCCACAAATGCACAGAGTTTCCTCCACTAATTTTGCGACATATGTTTAGATATATTGGTATTTCACATGCGTCGGATTCCATAACATCTCTGATACCAATCACCGTGTAATAGTCTTCAGAACAAAGAAGCCGGTCCATGAGCTGGACACCGGAAGGCTAGTGTAGGCGAAGAATCAAGATTCTTGGCTTAGACAATTGTCTAGGGACCAACATTTACGAATGGACTTTTCATTCGATGTTACTGACGCTCTCTATCGGCCACTCTGGTGCTCTGTAAAGCTGTTCAAAAGTAATAATTATCTGATTAGTGTAGCAAGTCACAATCTAAGGAATCTGTTGGCGCAAATCTTTTGTAAATCACGAGACGTTCATTTTCATCAAATTTATTCGCTCAGGTCTTTATAATGGATAAACTAACTGCTCCAATATTGAAAAAAATAAAAATCTCTGTGGTATTGCAAATAGTATTCGAAATGGAGTTCTGGAATTTGCCGAATACCGATCTTCGAAATAGAACGAATTCGAATGGGATAGCACACGGAATTTGTTCGAACCGTATATTCTACAGATTTGATGAATTGAAAGTGTACAATGAATATGTCTAGGTCAGTGTCATAAATCACACTCGCCACACCTTGAATTGATCACAGGGTTTCGGTAATCGAGTTGTGGCTCAGCACTCAATCGTTCAGACCTTCGTAGGACTCGTTCATTCACATACACTTCTTTCGTAGCAGTTTATTGTTCGACATTCTGTCGTATCGAGTTGCTCATTATCTAAAGAAATGTTATTAGGCTAGGAATTGTCATCATGAAATGGAACAAACTGACTTGGAGTGTCAAAACGAATTTGATCCATGTGTCTTCTGTGTATAGACAAATCATTTTTGTCGAGTAGTTGAAGCATTCTCCGACCTGAAGACTTCAGGACAATTCCCGAAAAGGGTCTCAGATTATTAGCAAGAAAAAATACAACCTTACAAGAATTAATACACAATAAATTTGATTTCAAATTTCGAACTTTAGAAAGCTCGGAGGGTTTTTCTTTAGTGTAATAATGAACGGAATTACGATACTGTAAAATGAACAGTTCAACACTTCTCTTAAGTTCACAAAATTGTATTGTATTGTACGTGAACAGATGTCCGCATTTCAGTCAAAAACAATAACACATCTCATCAAAAGAGGGAAATAATATAAGTAAAACATCGAACCTCAAAGGTAGTTGATAAATTCAGACGAAACCGTAAGCCAGTTTACAAGGATTCCGGCGAGAATTTCTGTAGAGGTCGATGCGAGAGGGTAAATAATCGGTATGCAGAACGCGTAGATGCATGTGAGCAGCATTTAGATAGATCATCATGTGAAGGATGAGTGGGGTCAGAGAGGATTTTCTGTGCAAATGTTTCACATGAGGACAAGTGAAGATCATACAGTTTTTCTAGATAGATCATCAATGGGTATCAAAGACACAAGACTCATTGACAGACCTCAATGAACTTTGAAGTTTTTCTTGAGTAAACAAGCGATAACCACCGGGGGAACAATAAAGAAGAGCGGGGAAACACATTGATAAACAAAAATTATTTTTCTTTGGGGTTGAACTGCCTAAGTCTTTGCAGTTGAAAAGATAATCCACGAAGTTTCTGTACACTGTTGTAAATATGTGATGCCCACTTGAAGTTAGTGTCAATTGTAACTGCAAAATACTTTACGGAACCTGTTCCAGTTAGGAGATCTGTGTTTATGACCAAAGGGGTCGCGGGATAAATAGATCGAGAGAGAGAGAAAGTGTATTCGAAGTATGTGGATAGATTAAGAGAGTACAGAAGGAACGGAAAGTTCGTGGATATGGATGTGGATGGGTTCAAAGTGGTAACAGCACTCTTAAGTGTTCCAACAAAATTCTCTGCTTGACCATGAGAGCAGGGGTGTCTGGGAGCGGTAAACAGATGTTTGCATCCAATGTCGTGCAGCCATTCTGAAAAACTTTTCGCGGAAAAGTAACTGCCATTCTCAGTAACAAGTACAACAGGAAAACCCTCCTGGCTGAAAAAATCACGCAAAGCATGAATGGTAAAATCTGATGAGAGTGACCTAGTAGAAATACTTCTGGGCACTTAGAGAAGGAGTCAATAACAACAACAGCATACATTCTATTGAGAAATGGACCGCAATAACTAGCATGAACACGCTACCAAGCCTCAGTTTGAAACAGGCGACGGAACCCACTTGAATGGCAACCGTAGAGTTTTGTGGTAGCATTTTGTTCAATAATAGCACCAATTTCATCATGTGATGCATCAGTAATAACAGTGGAATGAATTTTGGGACTGAATGAATGAAGTACAGCATTGGTCTGCAGAAAATTCAGCAATTCACCTAACCAATGTTCATGTACATCAGTCCAAACAAATTTGTCAGAAGATGAGAGAAGAAATAGGGGTGAAGCTTTTTGACTGAAATTAGGGATGAATCTAGAGTAATACTGTAGGGCTCAAATGGGGATCTGAGTTCGTGTATGTTAGACGGTGAGTTGGCTTTTGTTAGAGGAAATAGACGGTTCGGGTCAGGTTTGTAACCTTAATCGTCAACTAGATATCCAACAAATTCGAAATGAGAGACAGAAAACAAAAGCTTCTTAGGGTTAGCAGCAACATTTTTATCAGAAAACCTACGAAAGAGTTCAAGCAACCGTGCGTCATGAGAGGACTTGGCAGGAGCATGAATAATAATGTCACCTTGATGTATTTCAACACCAGATAAACCAATAATAATGTCATTCACAACTTGTTGGAAAATGACAGAGGAAATGGGTAAACGGCAGAAATCTATATCTGCACAAACGAATGGGGTATTGATAATTGTCAAGGTGGAGGAGGTTTCGTCTAACGGGATTTTTTGATAAGCATTTTTCAAGTCACTCTTGGAAACGACCTTAGAACCAGTCACCTTATTCAGAATATCCTCTGATTCAACTGTTGTACAAGTCTGTTTTAACAGTCTTGGATTTAAAGTGAGCCGGTAGTCGCCACATATTCTAGGGATCTTGCCATTCAACTTGAGTGGTGTGACCATTGATGTACCCCAAGCTTCTCTATAACACCTTTGGAACACAAGTTGCTTAAGACAGGTTTACGAAGGCCATACGGAATGACCTGGCGTTTGAGAAAAAAACTGAACCGCCATTAAAAGTTAGTTTCAATGGGGGATACGCATGTCACCACTGACCCTTGAGGATTTAATAACCAAACCAGTCAGTTTATTTTCAGTATAAATAGAGGCTAACAAGGAAAGAATGATATGTGGTACTTGCATGGCTTCCAAGCCTAGTATGAAGGGGCAAGGTTTGATTACAGGTAGCACTTTTAGAGTGTTCATCACGGACTGAAATCTCACAAGAACCAAAAACAGGCAATGAATGCCCAGTGATGCAATTTATGGTGACAGTGGACGGCTGCAGTTTAGCTTCTGGATCAAACAGTTTTGAATCACGAACAGAAATTAGAGACTCCACACTACCTGAAATGTAAGCATATATATTCTTGCACAAGTTATACAAATAAAAATACAAATACCAAATACCAATGTCCAAAGTGAAATGGAGTGAGTTACCAGTGGAACTGAATAGCTGTTTACCAATATGACGAGAATGGGAGGTAATTGCCAAAGATAAAGAAGAAAAATATTTGTCCATGTCACCCACTTCTGAGTCACTGGATTGAATTAAGCGACAGGTTTTGGTTCTGTGACACAGACTTGATATGACCAGATTGGCCACACTTGTAACATGACGCGTAACGAAATCGACATGTGAATTTTGAATGACGTTTGTCGCAGGATGCACAATTGCCATAGGACCTATCCGCATGTGTCACATTGTGTGAGCGAGATTGTGTAACTAGTTTGAAAAGACCATCTATAGCACGAAATTTCGTGGATTTGGTTTTGAGTGAATTGAACATAGCTATAGATTCGATAGTCGATTGCATGGATGGAGTAGCGGCGCAAATATCCTTATATTGTTAGCAATGGGACAGCACATCTTTAGACGTTGGATTAGATATCTTCAGAAGTTCATTTTGCAAAACAGTACTAATATTGCCAGCAATCAGTCAATCTCTCAACTGCATATCCAGTGAGTCTTCAAGATCACACTTTGCAGCTTGTGTGAGTTAACCCAGGATGAAATCACGGATGCTCTGATTCGGATTGCGCATTATTGAATGAAATTTTGCCCTCTCCGAGGCTTCAAAGTTCGTCGACTTCACATGCCGTAGGAGGAGGGATTTCAAGTCCTCATACAGTACATAGACAAGTTGAGAAGAATAAGAGAAGTTTTTCATTATAGAGTACAAGCATCTTGTCCGGCAGCATTCAAAAAGAGCGCGGGTTTTTCTTCACATTGCTTCGAGCGAGTCAACCACCAAATCTGAAAACGTTCAAAATGATCCTCAGTATCGCCCGCATCGCAGTTTAGGTCACGGGATTCTAGCGAAGCCGAATTCATGGTTCAGTAGACCGGTCGCGACGCCAAATGTAGTATTGTGAATAGAATTCAAAATGGAGTCCTGGAATTCGCAAATGCCGATCTTCCAAATGGAACAACTTCGAATGGAATGACCTACAAAATATGTTCGAATCATATACTCTGCATATTCAATGAATTGCAAGTGTACAATAAATTTGTCGAGGTTAGCGTCACACACCCCAAGCTCTTACCAATTTAGCGAGTGATATCTGACGATTCCTGACTGATTCCTATTCAATGCACAATTTAGTGTAGGAGCCCATCCGATTCAGAACAGTACAATCAGCGTCACAAGTGAGGAAGTGATTTCGGACTGAATCGATATCATATGTCCAGCACGGTGCGGTCACCAGGCTGTTTGACTCTAAGATTGCAATTGAGATAGCTCTGTCGAACATTGTGTGGAAAGCAGCGCTCTCATTTTCATCAGCTGCTGAAATTATACTTCGCGGCAACTACGCAGGATAAGAGCGTGATCCGACAGATATTACTCGATATGTTCGTCAAACTGATATCGCTCACGACAAAGATGAAATGTGATACCAAACGGCAAAAGCAGCGGTTAGACATTCCCCAATGCATAAGGAAAGGAATGCCACATAAGGGTCATTCTGGGTAAGAATACCACAGATGTTCGAATTTGTGGTTATTAGAGTTTTACTTCTGGTAAGCTCATTAAGACGTATGTAATTGTACCGATTTGTTGAGAGGTCTTTGATTGAATTCAACAAAGAGCTCACTATTTTCGCTCATCGCGGACAAATGAAACGAACTGATTGAACATCAATTAGGAAAAATCTGAAAAAAATTGAAGCGGTAATTTTGATCAGCCTTGGTGTTAGCTGCTGAGCACAGTGCTGATTCATAAGCCTTCTCCCCGAACAGTCTAGAGTTCGAATACTGGATGAGCCGGTGACTATGAACTACTGATGAGCTCAACAAAAGTGAAACTTGATTCTAGTTCTTCCTGACCGACGGGTTTATTGAATGAACTGATAATTGTATATGAATGTGTTGTGTTAAGGTTAGTCTACTTAACTCAGTTATTGTTAGTGTTGGAGGGTTCTTCTATTTGGATCTGTTGTTTGTTTTCGTAGCTATACTCGGGAAGATGGTCGGTGTGACCTCCCTCAGCTTGCATTGCTAATTTTGTTAAACATGGGTACGGTACGTTGGCAAACAGTATTGTCAGCTCAGGGAACCCTCAAACATCAACATTTCCATCCAAANATATCTAACGTATTGCCAAATCTACAACTAAATTTTGCTGAGAAATCATTGGGCAACGATCAAATGATAAGAAAACCATGAAAAAGGAATTCATAAATTTATGTACATTTTAAACGAGTTTCATTGAACTATAAAAATTATAAAACTATAAAATTGTCACTGTATCAGTCAGGTAGTGTCAGAGGAAGTTCTTAAAACTTCATTTGATGTCTTAGTTACAATAAACACTAATTTTAATTTTTGGATTCCCTATATCCTACTTAACCTTGCTTATACATGAATTATGTGCTTAGGATCAGACACACTACTATCGCTTTGAAGAAAATCGTCTACAAGTGGAAATAACATGCTTCTATGAACTACTGCTTATGATTTAAACGATTTTTCAAGGTCCATGTCCTGGGGACATCCACCAACCATCACCATTTTTTACAGATTTTTATTTATTTCAAAGTCAGGGTTGATTGTGGTATGTTTAAATAGTGATATAATATTTAGAGAATTATAACCTTATATCTCCAGGTCAACGTAGATTTCGACAGAAAACGTCATGGGCCACAAACCTGCGTCTTAAATGAGATTAGTGGACAAAAGTAGTAGACAAAGGAGATGTAATGGATGAAATTTACTATTCATTCTCGCATAGTCTTTAATATAATAAATAAATAATTGCTTTGTAGCACTTACCATTAAGTCATTCCAAGGTTGGTTCATCGATAAAATAAAAAATATTCTGTGATGGTTTATTATGCCGGTCCGATGGAATTGATGCGATTTCACAGTCCTTAAGCTTTTCCTTATCTACAAAACCAAGTGTTAAATATATGTTTTGAACCGCAAATGTTTTGGTTCGCAAAAAACACCAAATTCGAGATAAATTGAAACTCTTTAATAAATCTTTGTCGTTTGACGCATCTTTCCGATGGTATGTTTTCAAAAACCTTGAATATAAAAGCTCGCAAAGTAAATTTGTGAAGTTATCTCACAATCATCCTTGGAAATCGCCCACTGTCATCTACCGCATATGAGAACTCGGGATTTACAGCCTGCAAGGAACACAGAAGTTCTACACAATGTGCCAGAACGACATACATGACCTTAAAATGGCTTGGACTGGCGAAACGTGCTTTGAAACTGTGAGAGACAATCATTCACATACATTTCATCGCATACCGAGTATACCATCTGTGCTGGGATATATTAAATAAAATAGGACAAAAGACAATCAGTGGTCATCAAAGAATAGTAACACAACTAACCAAACTCAAAGATCTTATCTCAAAGACTGCAAGTGTTCCAATACATCTGGCTTTTGAATGAGGCATTTGATGGAAGTAGAATCTCTTAGTTGATTGACTCTTGTGTCTCATTCGGGACGTCCTCCTCCACTCTGGCCAACAGAGACTCAACTCTCCCCTGTGTTTCCAGAAAGCTGGCAAGACAGTGTACGGCGTGTGGACGAGATCTTCTATTAGAACCAACGGCTCTGAGTTAACTAACAGGGGTGTATGGAGCCCTGGGTTGCAGCCATATCAAACGAAATACAAATCAGCTCATACGGCGCAACTGGAAATCATGCACCAACACACTGCTGCCTTGGAGTTCACACTTGACTGTACAAAAACTGGAGTTGTGCCGTCGAGTAGAAAGCCGAATGGCTGTGGGGACGTCTCTCGTACCAACTTTCTCTGAAAGTCCATAATTGCCATGGAGCACGCTCATCCTATTCAGGGAACCATCCGCCGTAAAATAAAGTTAAAGTAAGTACTGAATATTGTAGCAGCCTGGTTACTGTCTGTAGATGCTTGTCATATGGGGAGGCCCAATAGCATTACTCCTGTGGTCTCAGGATAAGCAGTACTTCGAAATCCCTTTCACAAACAGTTGTTCGTGGTCCTGCAGTCGATTCGTTCCAGTTACAGCTCCATGAAGCACAAATAGAACTGCAACACTCTCCGTAAAATTCATCCGTAAATGCCGTTTTAAATGGTAAATCCCCGACCACTGAGAGAATCACGGAGACCACCAATGAGAAAAATCAACGATCAGTGTTCCGTTTATGCTTCTCAGGAAGGTTGTAACGAGTGGACGGTTACTTAAGTAAAACAGAATTCTCGTGGCAGAAAGGATATGCTATATCAGCACATTGTGAAATAAAGTAGTATCATTAAGTAGTTGGTGTGATAGTGTAAAAGTATTCGTCTATACAATACTAGTCAGGTAAATTCACACAATATTTCTAACACAGGTCAAATGGGGGGTTCATCGGGATGAATGCTATTAACGAAACAAACCGTTTTAAAAGTTGAGACAGACATAAGTATGAGCGAAGGGGTGGGGAAAGTGTTTCTGCTTGATGTCCCATAGAACACATCTTCATGCGCAAATCTTAGTTCCTTCTGTAATCCTTAATTGAAGTCACAGCATGAATCTGATGTCAATACTGGAAGGCAAAATTGGGGAATGTTTGATCAGAATTAGTCCGACAAGAGTGGAAGATTCACCATAAATTATTGAACTTAAAATTGTTTGCATCTGCGAAAAGTTCAGGGGCCTCGGTGGTATTCGAATATACATAAGGACGCCGCTCGCGCTTTTGCACAATGCACGTCCTATCAGCTGAGCTACTAGGCCAGATCAATAACACTGAGCTTTTCACATTCGGTTCTTTATTCAACTTATAGAGGCATATGGAGTCCATCATTTAGTATGTACGCTGATTTCCACGACCAATTTAATTTAGAATCCACCATAATCCACCGGTTCAACTTTCAAGGTATGGCTAATTGTTCGTGTTGTTTGGTTGAATCAAGTGAGTTGAATAACTGCGCATGAAATGCTGAGACTTACACTATTGGAGATAAAATACGCGGATTGCAGGTATGTTAAATATGAATAGGACGAGCTGAACCGGAAATAATTGAGTAATCGATCTATTCAACCCTAGGCGAAGCGATGGGCATATCACAAAATTTGTGCGCATGAGTCGGGGTGCCAGTTAGGGTCGTACGTTTCTAGTTACCGCCAGATCACTTTCATTCGAGCAATGTCCCACCCTACAGGCTAGTTTTCAATCTAGGTGAAACTTATCTATGTGAAACTAGCCGCAACAGCGTCCAAGTTCCTACCCGTTGAAATGTGCGTAAATCCTGATATATACAAACATATACTAAATTGCGACAGTAACGACAAACACCTGCAGGTGGTGTTTTTCGATTGAAACTGTACAACTCTCCATCCGCTACATCAACAATGAAAGAATGTGAGGACCAATGGGAACTGAGAAAAAATAAAACGACATTAAAATACTATAAACTTTCAGGGCGATGAACACGACTGGAGCATGGTTTTGTGTTCAATGCGTTTCAGATTCTAGTACGAAAGGCGGAACTAAACGCTTGTTTGACGCTTGCGGTTTGTTCCAAAAATGACACTTCCGACAAATACAAATGGACGGTGTTTACCTCGAACACATACGACCCCCAAGTTGAACTGAAGTGTGTCTGTAACACGCAATGTGAATGTTAGTGAAGGAGGTTTGGAGAAAAAGTACAATCACTTCCTTTTCTCGATGCAAATGTGAACAGAAAGTTCTTTTTTTTCAATTGGCGCATTTGAATCATAGCTTAGCATTAATCTTGAGCACGTATTCGATCAACCCGAAACAAGAAAGAGGTAGACAGGGAGCATAGATAAAAATATCCCTCGATCAAATGGTTCATCTTTATTTTTCTGAAATTTCAGCGCACGTATTTGTTCGGTTCAGAGGTCTATATGTCTAAGTTACCTTAAACAGACATATTGATTAAACCATGTATCTAATGGAGATCAACGGGAATTAGGTCCCCAACTCCAGAGCTGAGCGAAGTGATTAGCATGCAGTTGTCACGCCTTACTCACAAGAAACTAAATTCATTTTCTCAAACTTCCATAACAAACAGTCACTCGTGGAAGGGTGACCGCCTCAGGCCATCGCTAGCTGCGTAACATAGAAGTATTCATGCCACCATACACGAACTTGCAAAGGAATGAACGTGTAAAATTCCAAATCCTACTTAAATTGATAAACTAACTAACTGTTTGAGTGACCAATCGACTGAGGTAAACCCTTTCATTAGAACACGATTGACTGAATAAATATAATCTGACAATGTGAACCACAAGGTAAACAAATCTTTTCTTGCACAACCCGTGATAATAGTAATATACCCCTTCGTTTTTTTCATCTATTTTCATTCCGACATGCAACCTATTATCATTTTCGATGAACAATAACCGAAGGGAACATCCCGAATTTCAGTTAATCCACTTATAATGAAACAAATTTATATTCACAGAACAATCACCATTCTAGTTTCGACAAAATTATGGCATCCTTCAGGGTTCCTCTAGATTATTGCCGGGTTCATTGCCCATTCGAAATGATGACTTCCAATAATCCTATCGACAAATCTATTGGTCTTCGACTGATGTTTTTCCCAATATTACTCCATTTTGTCATCATAAATGTCTTCAGTTCATGTTTTCGAGCGTAAGTTCTAGCGTCTCGGTAAATTTTGAGGGTAGGAATGATCTACATGTTTCTTTTAACTAGTCCAAGTCTGAGCCGTACGCTCCATCATTTGGTTCGAGGAGTGTATTCATCGTGCAATTAATGATTTTCGGTATATTTTAGTTAAATTTAAATGTACTTAGAATTTTCATTTGGTTACTGTGTTCAGATTCCAAAAGTTGACACTGTTAGTTCGAATGGCCCAAAACGGCCCAGGGAAGTAAACTACCTACGTTGCGGACTGTAATATGTCATCTGACTATCTGTTGCCCAATACAATGATCTTCGTGAACATCATTCTTCGTCCCAATTCCATTAAATATACCTTCTTTCCGTCATTGTTTTGACTACATCATTTGAGGATTCTGATTCATGGCTTATCGATCAATTCATTTCATGAACAAACTTGCCGATGGTATATCGTGATCTGTCCAGCGATTATTGCATGGATGGNTGGAGCGCTTGCCTGCTGCCTATGAGAAACCGGGTACGTGATCATCAGTTGAGGGAATGATTTCAGTCAGCTAGTGGTAACCAACATGAGTAAACATTTAGCGCTATTTTTCTGTATTACATTTATCTGTTTTTGTTGCAATAAGAATAATACGGTGCCTAAGCAAATTTGAAGATGACGGCATAAGTGAAGCCACTATCTGGACGGTATTCGCATTGATGGGTGAGTGACAAACGGTGAGTTAGGAGGAGCTGGAAGTCCCTGATTTCAAACCTCAGTAGAAGAAGTGCATGGACGGTGGCAAAGGTCACTGCATCGAGTAGCGCATTAAGACATGCTGGGTGTGTTAACAGTGTCCGATAGTGTAAGATCCAATTGAGGAAGGCCCAGTGTACACAAATTTCTCTGCTAACTTGAAAGTTAGGACCATTCGTAAATCCAAATATGCCTTTGCATCCTAAACGTGACATTTTTCCACCTACAACAAAACATGTATAGATTTCTCTGTACCAGTTCTTTTAACACAATCAAAGCACAGATAATTTTAGTTGTTGGATAGGAAGTATTTTCCATAAGTTCCAAGAAGACTTTATACGTTGTTTACCGCAAATATTTTCTAGCTAATCAGGAGAGAAAAGACTAACATTAACCGCGATCCCCGAAAAGAAGATCCACTTTAGAAAATGGTTAGAAGCAGATTAGTAAGAGCGACTTCTGCGACGGCGTATAAGAAAAACAGCCCCGAAGATGTAAGAATTTTACTTCTCATGAGCAGACTTATTTCGGAAGAATCCAGTCTGAACATACTTGCTGGTCGAGGTACCTCCTTTTGCTTTAAGCTTCTTGAATCGAGTTTTCTGCTGCAGTGGTCTGAGAAAAGGCAGTTCGTCGAAATTTACAAGCGTAACAAAGTACCAGTGGCAAATGTGGGTTAACACGGTGTCTAGCGTTTTATTGCGCCCCACCCATTAGAACGGACTGTGAGTAGCACCCCCTAAATCCTTTGTGAACAAACCATGAGACCAATATGCGTTCAATTTTTCTATCATTACATAGCTTTTGATTACCCCTTCAGCTCAATTCGACGTCAATTTTGGTATTCAGTAGACGAAGAAGAGGCAAATTTATCACAACTATCAAAATTGATCATCTGTTCGCATATCCTACTTATTGGCACAGTTTTCCCTAACTCCAAAATGCGTCCATATTGTTGTTGTGGTTGTAATAGTAAGATTGAGACACACCTTTACGCTCAATATTTTCAGTTGGTGATAGTAGGCACCCTCTGGTGTCCTCTAACACTCTTGAGAACATTTTCTGGAAGTCTGGGAGAACGAAAGAAAGAATCGGCATTTTGCAGTTCCCTGTAAGCAGTTCGATGAACAAGCGGAATTAACTGTAGGCTGATATGCCAAACAGAAGATTGACCACTACAACTATAATATTGACCTGGTTGTCGGAAACCGTTTAAAGCTAGAATGTTGTTGTTATGTTTTTCTTCAAATGAACTGAATGCAGTTGGGCAATGATGGGGATAATAACTTCTACTTGAGAAATCGGATCTTGGGACACATTCTGGACACATCAACCGAACGTTTTT
>UZAN01040499.1:45992-60256 GCA_900618425.1 Echinostoma caproni | reverse complement strand
TATATATATATATATATATATATATATATATATATATATACATAATTCTGGATATCCTACAGCCAGTTTGCCATAGCCTTTTCAAACACTAGGTTTCCGTTTCGATCTTGCTAGAGTTATTTACGGGTGTGTAGCTATGAACCGATCCGTGTGTTTAAATTTCTGACCCCTTGCAAGGGGCCTGGAAGGTATGTCTGATATCATTGTGGCAACCAGCATACATCGGAGCTTACCAAATTTTACGAATGAAGTTTGTCTACATGTAGTTTAGACTAATAGCCATTCAACTGATAGATGGGAAACGTGAAACAGAAAAAACAGTACGTTCTGTTCTCGATATATATATATATATATATATATATATATACATAATTCTGGATATCCTACAGCCAGTTTGCCATAGCCTTTTCAAACACTAGGTTTCCGTTTCGATCTTGCTAGAGTTATTTACGGGTGTGTAGCTATGAACCGATCCGTGTGTTTAAATTTCTGACCCCTTGCAAGGGGCCTGGAAGGTATGTCTGATATCATTGTGGCAACCAGCATACATCGGAGCTTACCAAATTTTACGAATGAAGTTTGTCTACATGTAGTTTAGACTAATAGCCATTCAACTGATAGATGGGAAACGTGAAACAGAAAAAACAGTACGTTCTGTTCTCATTAACTTAATGCCCCCAACAGCCTAATCATATCGTCATCCGGTTTTCTTTTCTTATTACCGTATAAACCGGAAGTTTTAGTCACTGGATAAATACTACTGACTCTCGGCAATATGTTTTCACGTTTTTAAACCGAAGTGGGAAACACCATATTCCAGTTTCGCCATCATTGGATCACGCCAATAGTACTCAATCATCGAATAATACCGCGTTTGAGTTGCGGACCACCATAAGGTAAACGTGTGTCTTACCACGATGCAAAACAGCTCGGACGGAGGCCCATAACAGTTACCTAGTTAATTGTTTCACAAAGCAACCAGCAAGTGGTGATGGGTTCGATCCTGGATCAAAGTTCAACTTTAGAAGGGGTTTAAATGGATATGCTCATCGGATTCTTCAAAGAAGCAAGTTTCGATGAGAGATGCTTAATTAGATTTCTTTGGGCATTTACTGTCTCGCACACAGCTGAATAATTGTCAAAGACGATGTTAGCTGGGCACATTTTACTTTCCGATCGGTCGAGATTCGAACTGGAAGACACCGAGTTAACACACACGGTTTGTTTGCAAGGAGGCACCAAGAATGAACTCGCAGTCTGGTGCATGGTCGACTAAATGAGTGCATCGAGGAATCTTAGTGTAAGTCAGACAAAGGTCGACGCATATCATTATTGCTGCTTATCCCACTGAACTACTCATGAGTAGGTATGATATTTATCTCATCATTTTGTTACTGCTGTGGGGTTTTACCAGTTTCAATCGTAATTTAAATCCACCATGTAGTTCACCACTGATACTGTACAGGGAAATTGTTTTAGACCAGTTAATTTCATTCTTCAGAAATGTCTTGCAATGGGATTGTTTTCTTTTGTAATTCAGTCCTTTTTTGTTCGATGTACGGGGAATTTCGTACAAGACAAGTAGACTGCAGGCGTGATTCTTTCAGCCTCAGAGTTTGTAGTACCTGAAACTCTCTCCCACCTCAAGTTGTTTGTGCATAGATTCATTCAAGTCATGGCTCGTTGAAGCATTGGAACACCTTACCTTTCAGCACCCGTGAGTGAAGGTTATAATTTGCTATTGAATTGTACTGCCAACCGAAACCATTATCCTTTGGGATTCAATATACATCGGCTTTGTAAATGACCCATAAAAAAATTTGAATTCGAATTTAGACTTTTTCGTGCTTTCTAAAACTTTGGGAAAATGAAATTCATGCAAGTAGTGTTTTTATGTTTTAATTCAATCACCTGCCTATGCATAGCAGAGTAAAAACTCAAGTAATCTCTAGAACCACGATATCCTTGAATTCAGTTCAAGGACTAAAATCAAACGGTTAGTGCGCCAAACTTTTCAGTTCAGATCATCTGTGATAAAATTTATGAATACAGTAATGCCCAAATTGTCAGAAACTCGTGTAAAATACAACATAGCATATATTTCAAGGGAAAGCATGAACCTATTCCAAAATCGATAGTCATTGCTTCCGCATAAGGTATTATATGGATTGCATCTAGTTATATTTGGTCGCTTCATTTATTTGACATTGAAAAAATTCCAAGATTCATTGCGTGATTGGCCTTGAGGAAAAATCGCGCGAACAACAGGTTACTTCTCTGTCATGCTAACTAGATTGCTAATGCGGTCTGTCCTCAGCAATCATCCATACATCAAGATAAAATGATACACCACTTTGCATCTTGGTAGACGAAACTGCCACTTTCATTACAAATTACCTGTTGGAAGGAATACACTTTCCCTAGAGAAAATCGACTAATTCGGATAGACAACACAAGGAACTACCACTCCAATTTCTCGGTTGTAGGACGGATAACGCCATAGATTTTCGCCACAAGTGAACAGACTTACCTGATCAGACAGTTACTACGCTACGCCGCTCTGCAGTTCACGTTTCGTCTGATCTGTACATGCCAAACTCCATTTAGTATGGACCCGATTTGAAGGTGGGAATAGATTTCATGGACGACAAGCGATAAGCATCCGTTCATCTAGACTGTTGTTGAAAAAACAAGGTCGTTTTATCTTGAGATTTATTCTGCTCTGAAACAGATTCAGAGAGCAATGCGGTTTCATGGGGAAACGCACCACCAAAATGTCACTGAAAGACACAAATCAAATGTTAGCATTCTCTAAAGGCTACAATGGGTCCACATTGATATACTGAACACTAAGCAAGGGAGTAAAACGTAAGGGTACAGAAAGATCTTCACAGTTTCGTTAGGCTGTCAAACGAAATCTCTGATGGGACCGAGGGTTAGCCTAGAATACGATTATCAAATTGAGTTCATCAGAATGACATCAAACTCATGAACAGTCCTGACGTACTGATAGCAAGGCCAGAAATCACAGGGAAAGAACGACAGGCAGTTGATAGATAGCAAATGAGTCACTGGTGATGAACTGGCGTCAGCTTTCTGAACCACGAGTTCCGGATGAATAGATGAGATACGATTGTCGGCACAACAATGATGATTACATTCCTAAATAGTTCAAGAAGTGGGTAGATTTAGTGAACGCATATTTTAAAATGGCACCATCCAGGAAGCCTTTTGGCACAATATTATGTGAGTTGTCTGACANACCCAAATTCACCAAAACTATGCACGTCTAAGTCTATCCCACCACTTAGAGTTGTACTCAAGATTCCTAAAGTAGAACAAAATGCACTAAGAATAACTAATTCTCGTAACCAGTTCGCAGTTGTCTTTCATTCCCATGCATGTCAGTTGATCTCCACCGTTGTTTGGGACAAGACAATAGTGAGCATCTTCATAGTTTAGGTTCAGAATGGATGCTAAATAACAAAAATCTGTTGATTAGGTTGTCGGCAAATACGAAATCGGAAATCTGCCCTCCTTTGTTCAAAGTGCACAACTGTGATCTAAATTTCCAACTTCCGGGTAGAAACTGTAATGAGAGTTCGAACCATACAACAGCTCACTCGCATCGAATGGCGTGTGAATGGTTGGCCTTGATATCAAGTTCGCCAGTGTTAACAGGCCTACTGTGTATTGATCGGTATTTCATCTGCTGACATAAGTACAGCTAGCCTGCTTGAGATAAGTGAATTTTGTCTTTCTTAAACCAGGGCGATGATGAAAAATAGCTATTCCAAGGGATTTATAGCAGCAGCGGCTTGAAATTTTGATTCAGTGGCTTTCCATGCAGCAAAATACAAGCACCGGAAGGGTTTCTACTGTTGAAAAGTTGTTTTAAAGCATTATTAAATTTCATTATCGGCCCGACGACTATCTCACTTTTGAGTTCTGATATTGCAGATAGGAGAATATCCTTAAAATTGATGGAGCTTCAAGAGTAGCAAATTTGAAAAAATCCATTCAATTGTTCACAGGAACTAGGCACGATTGATGGTCTTAGGTATGGCTTTCTTTGCTTAAGAAAACACGAATTCACCCCTATTTGAATGCGTTTATAAGCAATGGAAAGAGAAGGAGCACTGGAAAAATGTCTTGTCCTTAACGTGACTCGTTAGAAGTACTTATCTCTCATTTCCCTTTGAGGACTCGAACCACAACCATTACCCCTGAGCTACAATGTTGACGAATATAACATTGTGCGAATGGTTTAAGCAGCTAAGAGTAGCAAATTTGAGATAATCCATTCGATTTTTCACAGGCATCAGGCACTATGGACGGTCTGTTGACAGGGCTTTCCTTGCCGAGACCGCTCGGGTTTGACTTTTGCTTCGTAAATTGAGTCCAGCCAAACAGGAACAATACTGTAATTTCATCTTCCCCAACATTCAAAGAACCTCGACTTGGAAGAAACACCGAAGCACCTTAGCTCAACCTTTGGTGAACGTTCTTCTTTGTTGTATATGCGCTATAATTGTCTAAAAATGTCCAAGGCCGCTGAAAAAGATCTTATCTCCCAAGCCAGCAGTGTTATTCGTGGATGTGAGCGCTTCAAACTCTAAGGCCCCACAAACGATCAGATCAAAACTCTAATTATTTATCTGTGGTCTTGACTCCCCCAAAGAAAGTGATATTCGTACACGGTTATTGTCCAAACTGGAAACCGACACAGAAATTACGTTACAGCGAGTTATTGCTGAGTGCCAATGCTTAATTAATTTAAAACACGATGAACAGATGATCCGGTCAAAGATAGACTTGTAAGTTGTTGAAGTGAATGCGTTAACCATATCCAGAAGACGACGAAACAGACCTCGTAAGGCATGCTGTCACTATAAAAAGTGACACATCGGTCGATTTTGCGCATAATAGCAACAAAAGTGTAGAATCTGTGATTTGGTTTGCCATATAGAAACTATCTGTCACCACTGACCTAAAGCAAATGCGTTCAATGGTACAATTACCGGACGTCACAGTTCATCAAACCTCATTTTGCCATGAACGGAATCGATTTCAAATAATGTTGGAAGTATATTTAGATTCATATAATAAATCTAACAGTGAAATCACAAGCCGATAAATCCTTCAATGTGAGCATCATCTCCGTAATTTCCAGGAATTTACTAGGTAGATAAGTCTTTCAGCAAACATTGTCCGGGCGGCTTTTGGAGAACAAATTCTATCTATTGGTAGGTTCAGCTGTGAACCTTTATTTCGTGATTGACGTTAGATCGGTACTTGCTACATGTCCCAGTTTAATAACTCGAACCTGCTTGGCATCGGCCGGATAGACAAATTGAATTTGCAACAATTCCCCTTCAGTGGAATTAGTGATTTTTCTGATACAAGTCCATTCCACAGTCAAGCTAACTGACAGATGGTCTGTCAGTAAACGGTACAAGTATGAGTGTTGTACCTTAGCATTTAAAACTGACTGACCACGCGCTTTTTCAGATTGTCTTCTTTTACATCGTGAAACAAAGGCATATACCCATTCTGTATCCAAAAAGGTCTGTACGTTACGTATCACTAGAGCTTATTACCGATAAACTGGCCCGGCTGGAGTAGCTGAGAGTGATTATTCCAGTTCACTATTTGACATGGTTTTCACCAATCGGTATAACCAAGGCGGACAACGGGTCCATAAGGAACTGCACTAATTTTACAACTTATTTAGTGCCTCGACACCTGTTATAGTCGATTTGTTTGTCAAACTGAACAGGGATAAAATATTTTCCCCGATTGATTTTTCTCAAGCATGCCAACAAGTAAAGGTAAAAGACGAATGCAAACAGTTGCTTACAATACATGTGCCTATATCGCTAAAATCATCTTAAATGTTCCCGCGCGCTTTTTGAACAAATAATAGATACGATGCTGACCGTTCTTTCAGTGGGCCATAGCGCATCTGCACAATATTATTATTATTAGCACAACAAAAGATAACCACATAGAGCATTTGGTTACTATCTTGCAGCGTGTTTCGGAGTATAGTTTCTGAAGTGTTCATTTGGCCTATCTAGCATCAGCCACCTGGGGTCGGTCATTGATGGCCCAGGCAGAAGACTCGACCCGCTGAAAATAGCAGCAATAGAGCAAATGCGCGCACCTGCCAGTAAAGATACACTTCAACCCTTACTTTGGCTTGCGAATTACTATCACAATTTTGTACCACGAACGTATCAACCACGCACTTCGTAAAACCAATTGTTGAAACGAAACGCTGAATGACACAAGTCACCTGGATGCCAAGATACATTTATTGCAATCAAAGGAGTCTGTACATCCAATTTACATCTCACCCATAATTGTGTCAGCTGACGCTTCGAACTATGGAACCGAAACCGTGTTTAATATGAATTCCCAAGTGGCAGTCCCAAGGCTGTTTCAAGGGCACTTTCAGCAGCAGAAAGGAAAACTAGTCAAATATAGAAACGACTTGCATTGATTTTTTGCACTCAAAAGGTTCCATAACATGCTGCACGGAAGAAAATTTACCCTGCTTACTGATCACAAGGCGTTACTGTGCATTTTCGGTACTAAGATGGGGTTTCGGTATACACTAATAATCGCTTATAACACTGAGTCACAGTGCTATGTGAAGTTGTGATTTTTGACTTCTGTTTCATTAAAAAGGTAAGTTTTGAACACGTCGATGCCCCTTTCAGGTTAATAACAGATCATGAGAGTAATCTCCCTGAGGAGAAAAGCGTAATCGCTTCAATCACCGTTATTTGTGACGTTCGGTGCATTTCCAAAGATGTGATGTCCAGCCTACCAATTACCGCTATAACGATCCGACATGATACATAGAAAAATAGCTTATTGCAGGATAAAATGCTTTTCTTATAGAACCAATTGGCCTCAACGAGTGTAGCGTTATCTGTCGGGTACTGATGCTTGATGGACGGTGAAAAGTTGCTGTGTCACACATTGTACAGCCAACGGTGTTGATACAATTTCATCACGGTCACCCTGGCATCATTCACGTGAAGGCGGTTGCTTAAAGTTACCCATGCTAGCCGTTTATAAATCATCAAATTTAACTCACAGTTTAAACTTGCTACAATTGCTTAATCACAACCAAGCTACCGTCTCAGGCTGAACCTTAGTCATGGCAACCTGCCGTGGATCTCTGATTACTCATTCACATTGATTTGGCTGGTTCCGTTTAGGTTATGTATTACCTAATAATTGAGAACGCATATTCCAAGTGGCCCGAAGTTATTGTGATGCGTATTATAACTACGTCTGCTGTCATAACAATAAACACCATTGAAATCTGCTCTTCGAGTGGACGATGCATCGGTGTCACTACCGTCGTGCACATTGGGTTGATGTTGTGTGGGACGGTGAAAGAAAGTTCAATATTTGAATAAAAGATTGAAGGATGTTAGTCTGGAGGTCGAAGGGACGTACACAGACGGGATGAGATTATCGACATTGTAAACGTCTTGAGGTTTCCGTCACGGTGTTTTCAGATGTTCGGTCAGATGGAAAGAAGGACGAAGCCATGGACGATGATTCAGCCATCGTGCATCCAGACAGGTAACTATTTATCTATTTATTTATCAGTCGCCATACATTGTGTTCTGAACTGACTTTCTCGTTTTGAATATGATGCGGTGACAACGCAGATAATCCGCAGATATTGGAGTATGCCATGTGGAGACCTGCTTTTCACGGAACACCGACAATAAGCAGACAGATAGTAGTGTGCATCGAATGTGAGCGAAGGTCAACTTTAAACCACCGGTCACGAAAATCAGGTCATCTGAATGCATCTAGTTTCACTTTTGGAATCGTATGAACAGCTGTAGGCAACTTATGAGTGAACTGTTCTGATGGATTAGATTCCTCATTTTGTTTACCAACAGTGATATGGTCCAGTTATTACCGATAGTTAGTCATTAGCTGCAGCGTTTCATTCATTTTATTTCTTCTGGTACATCAATCTCTACCTTGTAGGCTTTTATGTTGCGTTCATTCATCGATAATCGCTGTGAATCTGATGGCTACATTGTTATGGTTTTATAACGGCGAAATCTGAATAAATCGTGTTTATTATAGCAAGCAAAAATGATTCAATTTTATGTGGAACAAATCTCTTTATGTCACCAATGAGCATTGTTAAAAGTGTATCAAGCTTCATTCTGGTTGCAAATATACCCTCAGCAATTTTATCCCGGAAAACTACTAGGCACAAAAGTGGGTACCATTTGTCAAGATCTTAAAACAAATCAAATAATACGCACGGTTAGCGAAATGGCGTTACACATGAGCAAAAATAAGGAATTAAACACACCTGTGGAACACCAGTGAACTTCTGAGATGACCTAGGACAAAATACGAAAGGAAAATCAGAGTGTTTCCGTGTGTTTCACAGACCTAACTTCGTCCCAATTTTCTTCTTACTGTCGCGCTGTTGTTTTGTGCTTACGCTTCCTAAAATTGAACGAACTTGCAGCCGGGTTCAACAGGCAATAATTCGCCAAGTTTATCATATTCGCTCACAGCTGGCAAATCGCAACGCGAGATATACTGGTACCATTTTTTGGTTAGTTTTAAACAGCCTAATAGGATATAAGACCGTTTACTGATTTAGGTCACAAGTATTTGACTTCAAGATGATCACTTTATGTTAGATTGCTGTCGAGCTGTTTTACTACATTCCACCTAATTGAGACCTATGCAGGAACTGTGTGATCTGAAAAAACAATTGGCGATTTATGCTTAACTGAAGTCATAGTCTTCCTTATTCTGTTTTCCTATTAGCTAAAGCAAACATGTCTCTCCCGACATACCACGCATGCGCTCAGTTCTAGGAGCTACGCGTAAAATCGACTGACGGAATCACCAAAAGAGTGCTTTGAATCAAACAACTGACTTTGTTGATTGTGTTTTAGAAATCTTACTCAGGTAAATCGGAACACACGTCGGTCAGTTTGTGTTTGTGTGTGTGTGTGCAGTGATGAAGAACAGGCACCTTTTGATATTGCTTCACTCCAAAATAATGATTGATCCCTGGAGCATTATTACAAATGGACAATCAATAAACGGAATCCACTTATCAATTAAAGCTTCGGCCTAACGGCTTAGCACAACACTCATGAAATATCCTAATTAAGTGAAAAATTATATCGCAAACAGACACGGAACAGTATTAAGTAGATTGGACTGCTAATTATTTGAATTTGCGCCTGAGTTTCAGTGGACTTTGATTGCTAAAGTCCGATGGAAGCGCATGACTAAATGCTCAGCTGACGTGCATTTTAATCCGCATACAGAAGGAGTGCATATTCAGCGAATCACTAGATGTTTGATTCCCTGATCCCGAATCCTAATTGCTTCTCTTCGGCAGTGGGCCTTGGCGAGTGATAAACATTGCCTTGGTGGGGACTCTATGGGTCAGAATTAGCAGTAAACAGTAGCTTTGTAGTTGAACAACAAAACAGTTGGTCAAGCGTATTTTCGCCAGTGTCTATCGTTAGTCACTAATGCAATCCAATAATCCTGTGTAACGAACAATGTGGTCACGGAATTGCTTTTATTTTGTATGTGGTCGTTGAAGCTTGATGGACGGGCACTAATATGTGGCTCAGTTACTTAGTAGTAAAACGTTTGGATTTCTACGTCACAGATATCGGTCATGTAAAAAGCCCAAAAATAGGATGGTAGTCATAGCACAGTGAAGACTCATCTACTTCGATGAAATATACTTCTCTGCAGCCGATAGAGAGAAAGCTCGCTCAGTTTACTGAATCCTATCCACTTTACAATTTTGTGAAGGAGCCAACTATATTTGGAGTGAAACAATCATCATCGGTTTTGGACTTGGTTTTGGTTAACAAAGAACTGATGATGGATATGATTTGCACTGCAACTCCATTGCAGATTAGGGATTATGCTGTGTTGACGTTTGACAACCCTTTTTTATGCATCCTTACTGCGTATTTCTACGGTTCACTCCTGGATGTTTGTTGCGCACACCAAACTTAAGATTTTGGCGAGAGACCTTCAATGGAAATTTCCCAACGAATAGTGTGATAGCTTGGTATCCTGGGAAGAATTTACGAGTCAGCTCGTGGTGAAGGGCGTGACCAAGACCAAACCAATTACCTACTCAACTAATCAAAAATCAGTGATTCGAGGCGAACGAAGAGATGGATCTCGCAGAGGAATATCACATAGAGAGCTTTTAACGATTTCCTTTCAACAACACGTGGTATACCTACTGTCTATTTCGAAACCATGGCACCAATTTGGCGTGAGAAGACAAGTTAATGTACCAAGAAATGTTGACGCGTAAGTTTATGTCCAATCCCAAGCTGTAGTACAAACATAAGTGCCTCCATTAAAGTCAAGTCTGGTGTTTCAGCGCTAAGATTGTCAGATAGTGTTTCAGTCACAAAAACGGAGGCAGCTGAAATATTAAAATATCAATACGCTCAGGTGTTCACTGCACCTGCGAACACCGGATTACGACTGCCTCTGTTACCTGAGAACATACCATACCCAAAGTTCAACAGATTTTATTTTTCCCCAGAAATCATAGCATCAAAACTGGAGTGCTTAAAAAGGAATTCCTCCATCCAATAACTTATCAACGTGGCAAGTAGCATAACTCGACCATTAAGCCAACTATTGCAACAAATGTTAGACAAAACTGTGCTCCCACAAACATGGAGACAAGGACTAATTTCTGCAATGTACAGGGGTGGTTGTCGTAGTGACCCAGCTGACTAACGCTCCGTTAAACTTCTCCTCCTATTATGTCATTCAATCCATTGTTGCGGACAATGTGATGAGTCACTTGGAAAAATACAACATATTATCTCCGGCTCAATATGGGTTTCATCGCAGGCGATCATGTATCACTATAGCCCGATAAGAGTGGGCAAAAGCAGCTGAGCACGGTGATGCAGTGGACATATTGTACCTCGACTTCTCCAAAGTAGTCGGTCGAGTGGACCACAACATACTGCTGAGGAAATTACACAACAAAGGAATTCGGGGACTTGTACAGGGCTGGATAGAAGAATTTCTTCGACAACGCACCATGACAGTTCGGGTTTCGGGGTCACTTTCTGATCCTATCAGCGTAGACCGGGAAGTTCCACAGGAATCCGTGCTTGGTCCTCAGTTTTTTAATAACTTTCATAACAACTTTTCATAAACGATATAACGGACATTTTGGAGCCACCAACGTTTATGTCTGCAGACTATGCAAAAATATGGAAAACAGTGACAAACCCGAGTACTCGCTGGCACTTCAAAGAACACTTACTGCTGCTTATCAATGGTCGACCGAAAATGACATCGAATTCAATGTATCAAAATGTCCGGTTATCTTTTTGTCAAACTACTCGATTTCCATACTTCCTGGGATGTCAACAACTTAAACAACTTCTGATAAGGATCTTGGTGTCATTGTTCAAGACAACCTAAGTTGTTCTTTAAACTGCTTGAGAGCGTCGTCCACCGCTGTATGACATGTTGGTTTGCTAAATCGAGTATTTGGCAATTTTGAAGTTACTCCGTTGCCACGATTATTAGCAGTCTACATTCAACCCCACATAGAGTACGCCATTCAAGCAGGGAATCCATGGCTGCAACGCGATCATAAGATTCTGGAACGTCCACAAATAATGGCCATTAAAGTGGTCAAGGGACTGTACTCCAGGGCTTACATGGAAAGACTAGAACCGTTGGGGTTGCACTAAATACAGTATCACCGAACTTGAGGGGACTTAATTTTGGTGTGTCAAATAATCCAGAACCGTGATCACACAAACCGTTCGCTGTTCCTCTTGTCGCCCAATACTCAGCTCAGAGGGTACTCATCCAATTAGTGCTCCAAAAATGTCAGCTAGAATGCCGGTATCATTCACTTACTCTCAGATTGTGCACTCCTTGGAATTCTCTATCATCCCACGTTGTTTCTGCTACCACAAATGATTCTATAAAGTACAAACTGGATGAGTCTTTGACAAGTCTTAGATTTCCACACCCGCAGCAGTGAAGGAAACAAGGATATTTTGTGACATTCCCCATCTTTCTATGAACCTTAAATCGATCCGTTTGCGCTAAACCCCATGGGACAAGCAAAGCAACCGCTTGTAAGTATTTCCTCTTAATAAACGTTGACTTTGACTTACTCCGGATATCATCGGATACTCAACTTGAGAAAACGGCACTGTTTTCTATTATCGGTACTTCAATTCCTCCCACTGCTAACAATACATTGATCTCTTTTCCTTCATACACGTTTTTTAATCTGGGTCACTCCGTGAATGACATTTTACTTACAGGTGTACATAAAACCACCCTGAAAAAATCAAGAGGTGGGGTTGCTTTGCAGAAATTTTTATTTCATTTTTATTCAGTGGAGAGTTTTGAAACATTGTTTTGAACCTCATGATGTTGTCGAGTTGGCATATTTGTGTGACAGATTATATTTTTGAGATCCACTTCCACTTTTCTAGTACATAAGAGAGACTAGAATTTGACTGATTTCTTTTCCACAGACCATTCACACATGATTCTCTAATCTGTTTGAGAAAAGCCAATCTCTGAAAGCTGTTGTGAGTTGCTAGCGTAGATGCCATTACATTATTCCGAATTTACAGTTAATTTTGACAAACCGGTGAACTTCATGAGTGCACCGCTCACAAAGACAAAAGGCAAAATACTCCAATGAGATCGCACGCAAAGGTTAAAAATTATTTACTTTTGATTGCGAGAAATCTCCGGTTTATTTTTTTGGCGTGAAAATTAATTTTCCAATCTGTTTGTTCCCTCTACGTGCAAAATATCTTACGTTAATCTAGTCACAGTTTGCCGCCACTACGTGGATTATCAGTGTCTGAGTGGTTATCTTGCTTGCGTTCTACCCGTGAGGTCCCGGGCTCGATTTCCAGTTGGATCGATGGACTCGCATTGTTGATGAGACCCAACTGAGTGGAAACGGCTGTACAGTGTTTCCTAGCTTTCCACTTCACGCGTCATTTGCTCTTTACATGAAAATATTCAGCATCAATTAACCCAAATCCTCCATCACATATCTGAAGAATCATGAGCGTAGCCCCTAATTGAAAGTAGTAATGATTGTACTAGAGGAGACATACGTGACGAAGTAAGATAAAGTTTCCATTGTGATGAAACTTGCAGAGAACAATGTTCGGTGACGATGTATCGACCGTCTTGGAATGCCTTTTCAAGTCAATAACAAGGTAATGTCAAACAACCTTTGAGAGAAACCCTGTCAAAGAGACAAGGTTTTGTTTGGTCTAGGGGAAGAAATTGCATGTGTTTGTGTGTGTGTATGGTAATAAATGAGATAATAGCAAGTGTTGAATGCACGGTGAGTCAAAGAGTAAATGTGACGTCACAGGGGCCGTAGATCAGCTTATGTGAGGAGTTTTGTAGTGCAGGGAGATGTAATACTGCTTGTCGATACGCGTGAATGTGTGGGTGGTTGTACAAGTGACATCAGACTAGCAAACTGATGGTTGGGCCCCGTCCTCTGTGAAGTCACCGTTGACGAACTCTTTGACCTCTGGTTCGTTCACAACTTGCCAAGTTTTTATTTATTACTACACACGTACAATTCAAGAGGATTAAAACGTCGTCACCAAAACCTGTTTATATTTTCCTCTTATCGTGGCTAATCCATATACTTGAATACGGATCTAATAGTATGAGCACAAAGCAGAATTAGTTCAATGGCACCCGTTCCAACTACGCACCAGGTACGTTTTTTGTTCATTTTTACTTTCTTTTATTGAATACACAAGGATGCAGTTTTCAACAAGGGGGAAGCGGCCAATCAAAGGGCTGCCATACAGTAGTGAGATCAAAATCTGATTTTAGCATTCGAAGACGCAATGAGTTTGTTTATGATTTCCATCGGCCTTTNTGCATATTTACAGAGGAACTTGGATTCATATACTTCTTTGGAACTCAAGCTAAATATGTGCTTTAAAAATTCGGATAATTTCACTTCCCTGGGACGAAATTAGACCAAACAAGGTAATTCGTAGAGGGATGGAGACGGTCATCTTTGAGGTCTGATTACATGTTTGTCTTAGATGTGCAGCAGCTATGTTTCCGTACCATATGCTAGCTGCAGTCTGATGGCTATAGCAAACACACTCAACTCTTCATAAACAGCCAAATGTCGCAATATGGCCTCATTTTTACAAATG
>UZAN01040499.1:26468-45983 GCA_900618425.1 Echinostoma caproni | reverse complement strand
CAACCAATCCTTAAGCTTCCAAGCGTTTGCTACATTGGAGAATCATTCATTGGGTGAAAGTCAACTGCATCGTCTATTGTCTCAATCTGTTTGAGGAAAATGAACGCCTAAAGGCAATTAAGATGAACGGGAATATCCGAAGTACAGGGCAAAAAGTGTTCATGGAGAAAACCATAAAGTTGGTTGGGCTTTATGTGAGAGAAAGTTATAGTTCTTCAGTCTGTATTAGGCAGTTCAGAATGGAGATCACAATGGTGCGATGAGACTACAGGGTTTGTTTCTACCGTACAGATGGAAATATGACCCAGTATGTCATGACATGAAATTGTGTAATGCACAACGGAATTGAATTCCGCCAAAGAAATACACTATGTGCGAATCAATGACCCTTCTGGGTTTACTTTTTGTCAATACTCTTCAGCAGAAACCTTTTTTATTCCAATCCGAGAGGAAACCATATGCTAATTAAATGTAGATAATTCGCTGGAGGACTTCATCAAACGACAATTCAGTTGACAATTGAGAAGAAGAGCCACTCACCATTCCAAATTGATTTAAGGTAAATACGTTTTCATTTTATCGGTTAATATTGCGTCCGCCTCCAGTTTGGCATTATTGTTGACAAGTAGTGATTCAAATTTGTGACGCGAAAATCACAATTTTAGTCTGCGCACTTTTAAATACCATTCCGAATGCCAGCTGATTGTTCAACTCTAACGGGGTAGGAATCCGGTCCTCGGGAGGGATCAGTTTACGTCGGGATTGTCCGCAGTAAAGAAATGTACGAAAAATGTACGAATCGGATCTTGAGCGGATTCCTTCTCGTGGAGGTTAGATGTACTGACTGAGAGTTCTTTTGTGTAGCACCGCGTCAGGATTGAAACTCAGACGTAGACCTGTAGTGACAGAGAGTTCTCCGCTTGTTACGCCAAATCAGTCTAGATAGCAGCTGGCATGCGGTCTATGTAGATCGAAATTTGACAGATAACTTCCAGTGCAATCTAAATAATCGGCGTGTGTTCAACAGTGAGTACCCCCTCTCCATTATGTGAAGCTCGTAGATGGACAAAACAGTCCGCGTTAGTTAGTTAGTTAGTACAAATGTGGTTGATTGATGTACGCTCTCTTGTCCAAACAGTTGTATTACCAAACACTGTGAAGTTGATCATGGTAGAGGTTTTTAGACATGCAGGATGGTGTCTTTGGGGGTGGAGGTTGGTGGTGAGACCGTTGATTTTGCCGATAGTGTTGATGAGGATGATGGAGTTGGTGACTAACATGATGATTGTCCCAACCGAAAAAGCCGCGCGAGCTCGCGGACATCAGAACATACGCGCGCACACATACGCACGTTCGGACAAAATTAGTTTCGAAAAGCGAGAAAGGAAGGCAGCGGATTTGTAATGTCTGTAAACAAGCCGCACATTTGTCAGGTGATTTGCCCGTCACTCACAAACATTTACGTTCACGTATGGTGCACACACACTAAAATAATATTTTCCCTCTCATTTACGTCCAAACGGATCATCATCTATCTTTGCAATGTGAAAAATGTGCTAGTCGGACATCAAGTTATTCTGATCATAACTAAACGAACGGTTTGTGTAATTTTAATCTCAGATTTCTGAATGGTTTGCGTTCGTGTTTGTGTGTGCGCGTGTGCATCCGCCTGCGGTTTGGCTGTAAATTATTAAATGTCGGCTTGCTAGGTGATTTAGTGCCTGTTTGTGTGTAACCGAGGAAAATTAAAGCTGGTGGTAGTCGAGGTCGAACGGAAAAGACCCCAAACAAAGCTACGAAAAGAGTAAAAACGAAGGACATCGGCATCGTGGTTAACAGAGCCGAAATGGATCTAGTTGCAAGTCCCCTATGTGATTTCGGCATTCCGAATGAAAACAAACACTTTAGCTGGTCAATGTTTGGATTAGCCCATTCGGTTTTTCATAGACACCAGGCACTGTTGATGATGATTTTCAGAGGTAAGGGTTTGAAGTCCCGACCCAAATGTTCGCAGTTCGAGTCCTGACAGGGACACAAAAAGTACGCACTGCTGGNGGTGAACTTTGATTTAACCCTTGCCCTTCATGTGAACTGATTTGGTCATTTGCTGGTTAGTTTTGAAGCCGGCTGTGCTTGAATTCAGAACAACAACAACAAAAAAAAAACACATGTGATTGTTTGCATGGTTTAACCATGCACCCGACGTTTTCCGGAGTAACTCATTCATTCATGGTAATCTTGCTCAACGTCAAACGGGATTGCACATTTGGAATTCCACTACACAGCCCGTCTCAATACTCTCCAACGAACTTCCCATTAATATGGGACTATTCGATTTTTGTAATCGACGGAGTACAAATCCCGAATGACATCCATTGATCTGTGATGACTTCAGTAGATGAGATAACGTTAACGTTTGTTTGTCAATCAATCGCCTAGATGACAGGTGTGGTAAATGAAGGAACCAATAATCGCATGCTTTTACCTAATTCCAGCCGTTGATTTCCCCAACACTACCGTATTCTTAGGTGGCATTGGTGTTTTGCGAAAACGTGATACACTAGACATGGAATTAGTGCACTACAGTATAGTTCGAATTTCCATTCAATGTAATCTGGGTTGAGTTCAACTTTATTATGGCATTCCTGAGAAGCGCTGAATTATTCGCTTGTGCGCTTGACGTTTAGGGAACTCTTGCGATGTAACAAGCTGTCCAAAAAGGTTATCCAGGAGTAGGATGAACTCTAATCTAATCTATCTATCTGCATTGTATGAACACGTTTTCATAAGGATAGCCAAGGTATATGCCGCTAAAATCTAAACAAGTATCTTTCATAAAGCGTAGTATTATCAATTGAACAATGAAGGTAGGGGAAAACTTAAAGTTCCGGAGCATTCGACAGAACAAATGATACTGAGAGACTCACCATTTTATTCCAACACCTGCCGTGATCAATTTTGAGATTTGGTATTATTTGTCACAAATGAGCTCCGTATCGCGTTTCTCGTGTCGAGCACCGTCGAAACGTTTTGGTAACATTAAAGGGCTGTTCCATTCCTCTCTCAGTTTGCCCAGATTTAAATCCCTTGAAAGGTCGATTCTCAGGAACCATAAGCTGATTTCAACGGACATGGGGTTTCTGTCCATTGGATATTTGCGTTCTGCAATCATAAAACGCTCAGTGAAAAGTTTTGTGTTACGTTAATTCATTCTACATGCCTAATTTCTACCATTCCATCCAGATTGATCGTTCAGGTTAGAAGATCGTGGTTGATTTGTTAGGAAAAGGCAGTTTTTCCTTAACTCAGGTAGTCAGTAAATAATGTAGATTTAATGTGTAATAGGCTATCCAGAGTCAACCCAGATCATATAACCGATCAGCTATGCATAGCCCGGTTCTAATCGCATTGGATTCCCGGGTATAGCAGCGCTGATACTTTCTGAGAACGATCGTCAACTGAAGCCATTCCGCACGTTCACACTCATTTGTGGGATTTTCCTCAAACATTCTGGTGAGTTTTGTTTTTTGTTTGTCACTGTGGCTATATCCTCCTCTTCCATTATTAAATGAATGCTTGTTCAATATCATTCATCTGGTATTCAAAGTGATTTATATCAGATCGTATGATATTGGTCATTTGTCAACATGTGTTTGACCTGATCGGCAGACAGTCCGGCACAAACACTTCATTCGAACTAGCCTAGTTTGTCTCATTCGCATTCATTGGGACGATCAATGTCGGTGTTATAAACATGCGGTTTAGATTGCGGTACCTGTCGTCATTCACGTAAAGTCCAGTTTCATAAACGGACAACTATCTGGCACTCCAAACCTTTCTGTTGAAACGGACAAAAAATGAATGAAGCTTATTTATGGGTGGTTTAGACAGGACTGACGAACCGATGTCCGCTTCTAAGAATATGTTTCAGCCAAAAATGAAAAAAATTCCGCAGCTTCTAACTAGGTACTGGTCGCTAAAACGGAGATCAACTTGGTGAGCAACGTTGCTGTGATACGTCAAGGAGACCGACATGCTGATAAGAAAAACTGAAGGAGCGTGTGTGTACTTTTTGTTTACGTGTACTTTGTTTTTCAATTCGTTCTGTTTTTTTATGAGAAGCGATAAACTAATCCACGCAAGGATCGCCTGGGAGAACCTGAAGTGTTCCATAGACAATGATCAGCAGTGCAATAGATGATCTTAAAATTGTTCAGAGCAATATCGTTTATGAGACTGGTCTGTGAGGATCCGCAAAGATCACTGTGCAGCTGGTTCTTCCTCTTTGAGGCACACTTGCGATGCTTATCATTTTTTACTCCCTGATGTGAACTTCTCCAACAAACCATCGTGTTGGAAACCCAAGCATGTAACGCAGAGATACAGACTTGCCAGTAGGCGTATTCAGGGCAAAGTTATATGGATTTGGCATGTTCTTGTCTGCATTTCACGCTAGTTCACAGACAATTTCTGTGTTTCGGTATTTACTGGTTGGTGTTGATGTATCGCCTGTTGGTTCGTGTATTCGAATCGCTTTTCGTTCACTCCATGCGGTTGAAGGAAAATATCCCATGAGGTCAATTCCTGAATTTTATCAAAAACCAAGGAGATTACAATCCCTCATCATAACCCCCAGCTTTTGAGCCTAGAGAGTTTGTGACCGTATCCATCCACTTATAATGGGCAGTGATGTAACCTCCGTCCACAGACCCTCTTCCAATAGTCCTCTAGTGAACATACTCAAAAGCAACTCGCCTCCCGTCACAAATCGAGGATGGTAATTATCAAAGTTATTAAAGTTGCATCCTCTTGTTCTTAACTCCTAATTCGATCACAATTATATGTGTTTCCTCTCAACCCTTTTTAAGCCTATTGTAAAAGATGATGTGTACAACCAATCAATAAAGCCCGAAAGCAAGGTTGTTTGCGAAATGTGAATATATTCTCTTCTTTCAAGAACTCAAATACCAAATTCTTAAGAAGGTTAAAGCTGCTAGGTGATAATTCTATATCTGGATATTATTCATGATCTTGATTCCCTATCGGTGTCTACCTATTCAGAAACTACCTTTTCGTTTATTACTTATCAACCTGGAGTTAAACATGAAGTTTTGTGTCAAGTAAATGCATGTTTCATTTTCAGTATATAGATGAGCATATAAATAGTTTATATGAATGTGTAAAGAGTTCATATTTATTAGTTAGATTTGTTTTTCATATTCCTCGCGTATTAACCGAACCGTCCTTATCTCAGTTATTTTTCTTCACCGGGAAAGCGGATGCTGCGTATGTGATAATATCGCTTCCGATTCGCGGAATACATTCACGGTATCACTAATTCCATTGAAACCTTAATCATCCCTATACCAAAACCAAACCCACTTAAGGTGTATTTAACTCCCCATTTCCTCAGTGGGTTAACGAGATCACTCTGTAATAGGAACTGGAACTACTACGTTTTCGCAAGCCTGGCTTTCCGTTGAAAGCAGAAAGCACCACATCATATTGACTTAATTCATTCTCGAACTAAAATTCAATCGATTGCCAATCATGAAAAGTGATCTTCAAAGAAAGACTTTGAAATACTGATGTATAATGAGGTGGGAGTGGATCAGTACCAAATATATGAATAGAAACGATGATTCAGCACAGATTCAACGCGTGAATGAACCCCGAAATTATCTATCGCAGCCAACAGCTAAAGTGATCGCTGTGCAGATAAAGCATGCACATCTATTTAAGAAAACTTATTGATTACCACAGTGGAAAATACGACTTGGCTTTTGGAAATGATCGACTGGGATTCTACATGATTTTTGTGTTCCTTCTTTGCCAATAAGAAGACACCAGTATATTGATGGTTTTCAGGTCAACGTTCGAAGTCGTAGTCAGATGAGTAATCACTCGGAGAGAAAACGAGCCGAGTACGGTAAGTGAATCCGTTTTATTGTTTATATCTTCAAAATGTTCAAACACAAATGTAAAGTCTCTTACACTAGGGAATTCATGAACATTTCAAATAAGTAAGCAGAAAAGCGAACAGCCATGGAACTGAGAATTTGCTGACCGTAACATTCAGACAGAAGGACAGGGTGGATGTTTCGCCAGGTGAAGACAGACCTATCATTCAGTGATCTAGTCAGCTTGGTAACTGAAGAGGATCATAGGTTGGATGACTATCTGAACATATATCCCTCCTATCAATAGACTGACAAACGCTAATGATACTACTTACATTCAAAGAATTCTCATGATACGTTTTAATGCTGCTATTTGTTTCCGGATCATAGCAGGATTTTCATATATTCTCACACGGCATGGAGGCTACTGGTCAAACTGGTAAATTCAATGTCTATAACCCCAATGAGCTGTTGACCAGCTCAGTGTTTCTGTCTCTGCAAAACTGCTATATTTCTGAATTAAACCATCTTGCTTGCCTTTCCTGGTAAATATTGGACACTAATCATCATCAGGTCGGTAAATGTATTCTTTCCTGTGACCTATGGCACATCGTTAATCACACGGTTGTGACCTGATTCCGGTCGGAGGATGTCGGATTCAGTTGCATCAATTGGTCTGTTCCGCATGGGCAGAACCCCTGACATCTGCAGTCAGAACACATTCACCCTTTTAATGAACCCGTGTTAGTTGTTTGATTGAAATCGGGGTTCTGTTCGACCAGATTGTGTGGCGAAGAAGACTGTTTAAAAATGTTGATTATTTTCAATATCGGACAATGGGATTATGCTAGGAGAGAATTCTTTCGTCTAGCTAAATAATTTGATCTTTGAAAGTGGATTTCATTTAGACATAACTTCGAAAAACTTTGGCTAGTAGAGAATGTATTATGTTCACTGTAGCAACGTACACGTTTGGATTCTTTCCTATAGAAACTGTTTCAATAAAGAATGCAGTCAATACGAGTTTTATTGAAGCAAAAACAACAACAGTAGACAGCTGTTCGGCTGCATTTGTCGGAATGAAAGAACTCACTAACCTTGGTTAAACGGTATTTCATTCCTTCAGCCGAACAAAATGAACAAGTTAATTTACTTTAAAAAATGACTTTGAGTAACTGTCACTGACTATAATTTTTGTGCTTAATTATCGATATGCCCGTAAAAGAGCTGAGTTTGCACAATAATTCTTGTGTGTTTATCTATGGTGAAAGTGGGCTAATCGACACAAACTAAACTGGCTTTATTTGAAACCATACGGAACTAGTGAATCGATTTGTTGGATTTTTAAACTTCATTCGTGAGATTTAATCTTATCACCTTGTTACAAACGGAGGAGATTAGGTCGATTTTTCAATGCTACCATTTATCAAAATGCCATCAATTAAAGTATTTTGTTATTTCATGTCTTAAGAAAAATGGTTTCGGATTAAACGGTCCAATGTCACTCCTGTCCACCAGAGCAGGAAGAAGCGAAAATGGTGGTTATTTTGTTAGTGTATTCTGCATGCAGTGCATATCTGTTTTACAGTTATGTCAAAATATACAAGAATCATTTCAGAAGCAAAAATATTCATGAAAACAGGGTTGAAATCCTAAAATTTTAAGAATATTGTTTTCGATTAGTTGTTTTTTGTTCAAGTCAAGTCAAGTCAAGTATTTGTTGTATACATCCCGAAAGGTGGATATTCAGCAGCCACATAGTCAACCAACAATTATCGAACATAAGTATATCATAATTGTGGTGAGCAAGGACAAAAAAAATATACGAAATAAGTGAGTTAAGTTGCAAAGCGAGGCCTTCTGGGCTGATGAGAAATCGGGCAAGATAAGGCACCACAGAAGACTGATAGGCAGTCGTACTAGCAAATATACAGTTATAGAGCGACTGGGTGGAAGAGGAGGACACACATTTAGTAAGATCTTGATGTAACGGATGTGAAGGGTTGTCAATGATTCTTGTTGATAACGAAGAGCATGACTTTGTTTGTTGTGAAATGATGAAGTGAAAGTTTCGCGGGAAACCCCGCTACTTTTGATAAATGAGTCAAGGATCTGGAAAGCACTTTAAAGTCCTTCTTGAGCATCCCTGGAAAGATTACGGGAAACCCGTATAACCATAGGGGCAAAACACAAGCAAAAAGAAAACCTTTATTCGAGACGCGCGGGACCAATAGTGCTTTCAAACATAAGACATAAAATGATAATTTCCAGGACTTTCCAAATACAGAAATACTTAGTCAAAGCAACAGAAATTTCGGCTTATTAACACACCACACACATACCTGAAATTTAGGGGTTGGATAATAGTATCATTGCGTATGTTCAACGTGGGACAGATGTCCAGGAGACTAGCATAACGATTCCCTCTGTGAAATGAGAGCAGCACGTCTACGCATTTAGAGATATTGAGAGTAAAGTTCTGCTCAGTGGACCACTCAGCAAGGTCAGTAAGGCTTAGTTGGAGGGTGGGGGTGACAAACGAATCAGAGTGGGATGTTCCGACCACAACATCGTCCGCATGTTTATTGAACAGGGAATTTTGAAAGGTAGGCATTGATGAAATACAAGTGGAAAAGAAAAACGGGGATAGAATGGTTCCCTGTAATACGCCTAGTGTAGAAATTACGGAAGGGGAGGAACGACCAAGATAAAGTGCAAACTGTGATCGATTTGTGAAATAGTTAGTGACTGCCGCAGTTATGGTTTGCGATATTCCATTCGAAGACAAAATATTTAACAACTTAGATCTGTCAACACAACTAAAGGCGTCACTATAATCCAAGAAACAAATTCTGACAGCTTTCTTGTTTCCATAAAGTGCTGACAGAAAATAGTGAAACAAAGAAGCTAGGGCTTCTAATTTGGAGCGAGAGCGGCGGTACGCAAATTGGTTTTGTTCCTGTACATTCAGCTCAGCTGACATTCCATGAAGAAGTAACTTCTCGAAAAGGTTCAGCACAAGAGAAGTACATGTAATGCGAGTTGCCTCTTTTAGGCACTGGTGTGATTGAGGCAGTTTTCCAACAGCCAGGTATAATTCCGTTTTCCAAGCAGTGGATAAACAAAGCTGCTAGCACTGGCGAAAGTGTGTGAGCCCACGCCTTAAGGATGACAGCCTCTAACCTGTCGGAACGGGGTGATTTAATGGGTTTTGGTGTCCGAAACTTTTTCAGAACATCCTGATATTGAATAGTAAAGGATTCTTTATTGCTGGGGTCGATGTTAGAACTGGTGATGATCGGCTACGTCCCAGTGTTAGTGGTTCTTTTGTTTACGTTCTATTTAGTTCCTCAAAATCTATTGTTGTCCGAGACACGATTGAGAATTAACCACCCAGTTGCTTGATGGTGTTCCAGATCTCCTGGCAGGTTTTGATGAGCAAGAGTAAGTGTAAATGCCATTCAGTCGACGTAGCTCACTTTTGATAGCAAGAGATAAGAGTTTCACTCCTTGAAGATTTTTGCGTTTATATGCTCTTTCCTTGCTTCGACGTAACTGCTTCAGATGAGGAGACGACATGCGGTCACGCCGAAGGTATAATATCTCCCAGGGACAGCACATATCGTTGAAAAGTTTAAATACTATATAAGGTGATCACAGTAGATGGAGGAATCAGGGTGGTAGAACACACTGAAGTCCGTGTGAGATACCATCACACTGAGTTTCTCTAGGTTCTCCTGGTTACATTGACGCTTTCCTCTTTTTATGTCACGGCTTTTTGTGAACGATAGGTGATTAACATTGCTGTAATCTTTTGGGGAAATTTTAAAAAGGGCATGGTTTGAAGACCCAAGAGGGGAGCGGGCAGATAGGGAAAAAATACTGGCATTAATTACACAACACTTGTCTAAATGAGTATTTAGTGTTGTTCTGCAGCTCAATATGTTTGTCAAAGCCCAAACAGATAAGACGCTGATATAAGCACTATTGAAACCACCACAGATGATGACGGTCAACTCGGTACCCAGTGAAGCCATTGATTTTAGTAATTTCCTCTTCAATTTCACTATGTAACCAGGTTTCTTGTCATAGAATTACGCCTAAATTAGAATATTCTATAGGGCGCACAAGATCAGATATATCTGGTAATTTTCCAAGCAACAAACGGACGCTGTTGCTGACAATGATGGGTATTTAGTGTTGTGACAAGGCTCTTTGACGCAATGATACTCTCCATCCACCCCAGTGCTTTCCCCAATGTCCACGAGATTTTCTGCGAATCCCTTTTTATTTATTTCACATTGATTTTCCAAATTCACATACATCCAGAGGCTAGTTAGAGCTCTTGATGTTTTTCATGAAGGCGTTATGAAATTTCGCGACTGGACTAATAATAATTGCGCATTGTATTTATGGAAACGACCCACAAAGCAAATTTGTGTAAAAACAACGGGAAGCTCAGTGACTATGTGGCAATGGTCGAACGGAAAGCAACAGCGAGGCCAAGTTTGAAGGTCCGGCCAAGGTTGTTCAAACATGTACAATGGAGGACATCTTCAACGTTTGTACATATCCCAGTGGTCTGAGATTTGTGAAACAACTGTGTTCTTCCAGATAAACGCAAGACAGAGAAACTTGAGTTGATGTGCACTAGATGAAGAGCATATGCTTTAAAGGAATTTTTTCTCCTAATATTCTAAAGATACGGGCTTCACATGCATTTTTAATCGGTTAATCAGAATAGTTTCATTTGCATGGCTGGTAATTGATAGTCTCCATCTCATCTCTCTAAATTCCCTGTATTCGTGAGAAAATGTGGAGGAATGGCAACCGCATTGGAATTGCACATAATTAACAAGTGTTCAAAATATGAAACAAGGAACCTTAGATATTTCCAATGTACGGTTATGTAAGAATAAGCCCGCGGAATTTTCAAAGGGAATGGCCAAGGAAGGGCCACTGAAGAGTGCTGCCAGTGTTGATCCGGACGTATGTGGATGAGTTTATGCTGGGTCAGAATTAATCGTAGTAAAGAAGGAATGAAAACATTTCATATATCTGAAATACATTGAAAATGTTTTATTGTATTTGGGTAACTATCAGAACGAACAAAGTGGCTCCAATTTAACATGGAACTATGTGCTTTCCCAGAACAACAATCTGTCGGTGCCGTCAAGTGGGTATCAAGGAAACCACATTTTATAATATCACTTCATTGCGACCCAGGCAAGATTCCAAAGGTATGAATTAATCTTGATCCATAAACGAAATTCCCACTTGTGGTGAAAGATTCTGAAGAATGAAAACAGCAATACAGAACCCCTGAAGTTGATGAATTCCTATGGACGGAACATAAGAGCATTTTATATTTGAAAGACTTAAACTAAACTTACCATCACATACATCTGCTTACTGAAGGTAATGGGTAAGATGTCCAGTCTACTAATGGTTTAATTGTTCTTAATTTTAAGCTCTTATCAGGAACCTGAATAAACGTTTAGGTCACAACTTTATCGAATTGCATGCCAGATTTCCATGTATTTCGAGCATACATACGTAGCCGGAAATGCTAGGTTTCAATGAAAACTAAACTTTATCATAAGAGGTGAGAAAACGTCAAGCCGGTCTGGGATCGAACCCGAAATCTTAGAACGAGGTTATAGCCGGTTTAATCATCTATTCGCCAGGTAGGTCACCAGAAGTTTGTTTTATCTGCACGTGATACACTTGAGAAAGAGATCGCTCCTCCCGCGTCCCTTAATCATGATGGAGGTTTGCGCTTTTTTGATGAAGCCGTTAGTGCTCGGTCTGTGTTGTGAGCATTTGAAAATGTGAGTGGTTGGGGGAGGGCAATCCATTGAGCAAGCTTGCAACACAGGTTATAGGTTCAATGTTGATCAAAGCCGCAGTCCATGTCACCGAATCCTGCGGTTGCGTGAAGGTGCCACACTGATTCTATACGCGAATAGCTTCAGTCAATTTCGGCAGTGGATTGGAGATTTGGGAAGTCAATGTTGTGCATTACTAGTACTCCTATTGCAATGTAAAATCTGAGATGCTGCATTCACAAATTTGTGTTGAACGGTTTCGGGGGAAAACGGCCTTGATCCAGCGCTCATCCCCGAACGTTAGCTGCCCTGCATCAGTTAGAACTGTCAATCACAGTTTGGTTCAGTACGATTTGAACGTCAGACCCAGAATAAAGGTTTTCATAATTGCAACCGTCTACAAGATATTGACACTTTAGTACGCACTAGGACGTTGTCTGTGGAGAACTGGAATGTAGCACCAGGTGATCTGTGCTGATGAATCCAATTGCAACGGTAGACAATTTGCAGAAAGGAGACATGTAGGGTGATCACGTAAAGCCTCTCGTCCAATTTGGGGCACAAGCAGATGTGTTGAATAGTTTTTCTCAGTGCTTCTTATCTACAGACTCGTAAATTAACATTTTGATTTACGGTGAACTGAATTCATAAACTTAAAACCAACCGTTAAAGTAAATAATTCACATTACAGTATCTCCCTTAGTTGATTCGTTAGATCTTATTTGCAACTTGTGCACCAATCGCTCTTCAAGTCAATTTCATTAAGGCAACCGACGAATAATTATGTGATCATCTTCCAAAACCGCTAGCTTCTCTTGTGGCACAAGTCTTTCAAGTGACAAAATATAATTGACTCACAGCATCAAATTACTACAGCGGAGGCTTTCAGGGCTTTCCCCCCAAATCTTCAACCAACACTTGATGTGAAAAAGGGATTAGCGACAATCATTCAGAATTGACGGATGTTTTCATATTCAAAGCTAGTTAAATCCAGGGATGTTTAACGTTTTCCAACGTGGAGCGCAGCATACAATATTTGCATCCATCAATCGATTTTTTCTTTTGTCACCTTTCAAATGGAATGGAAGGGACCCATTGTTCTAAGCTAAAAGGTACCCCTTTACTAAAAACAGTTGTGCATTAGGGTTGCGAGAACTACTCAAGACAAGCTAGCCCTTCGTCTCACTGGGTCTTGAGTCAGGTTGTATGACCATCGCAAGTAATTCTCTCAGTGCGGTGTTGAACAAATCTGATTATTACTGGAAAAAGAGAAGTGCACCAGCCTTAGCGCTACGGAATTCGCATGTAACTAATATAATTACATACAACTGAGTTAATATATATATTCGTTATAAATCTCTAATTCGTGACTGTGGTTGCATTTTTTAGTGAACATGCTGTTTCAACGCACTCTATTAGTGAATTAAATCGATCATTCTAAACATTATTTTGCGGGTTAGATGATATCAACCACGACAGATTAGGCTAAATGACATTTATGAAATATTTTGCACAATGTATCTATGATAATTTTGCTTCATCTGCACACTTACAGACTGCAATCAAGGTAATGTTTTCAGTTTATTTCAAGTCGCTTAACCCCACTAGAGAAAGGTCATACCAACTAATACACTGAGCGTTCTTATTCATAGTCTACTTTCTGCCTTGGAACCTGAACTGAGTCACCGTATGTCACTATGAAAGCGTTTTTCCATCATACGATGCGAATGCGCACGATCAGGAGTATCCGAAATCCGTAGTCTGCTCACCAATCCACTTTCTCAATGATATCACGAGAATATTCTAACTTTTGCAGTGGAAGTCTCGTTTACCAATGGGATTTCTTCTTCTTTGAGAAAAAACAAACCATTGAACACTGATTTACACTTAGTGTTTGTGAAATTCTCTGATTTTGTGATTCTTTCATTGTTTCCTGATTCAAGTTATTACATGTTTGCAGTGTATTCAAGAATTATGACTAAACTCGCATGTTGTGGTCACGCTCACTTATTGATTTTTTTTATCTCATCAATGTCTTCCCAAATTTGCCAGATACAGGAATACCTTTAAAATGAATTTATTTTCAGCTCCGTTTGGTATGCAAAACCCTATGTTGGTTTTCTTTGACTCGCTTTTACAATTTCTTCTTCCATTTTCATGGGATATATTATACATTTCTGTAGGCAATTACACACATGTTTCAAATTTAACTCTGCTTAGCTTTCAGCTACACAATTTTGTTTCTCCCAAACCAAAAATAGCTCTACTTTATACATAATTGCTACAAATCCCCGAGAACTGTATCTCATGTTTGTTTTTCACCTACGTCAGTGACCTCACAACGCCTTCAACAGCGTGATTATTTAAGCACACCGAAATTAGCACCCTTTGTCAGACCAATAAAGTCTGCAAAATTTCCAAACTCCCCCGTTGATCTCATCTACATTCATGATTATCCTGACTGATCTGAATTGACCCACGATTTCGCAATATGCTNAATATGCTCTAAATGCATACTTCCTTTTCTCCTATCCATTCATCTCCGAGACCGCTCTACCATGCGACTTAGAGCCAGTGAACTATGTGGAAATAGCAATCTACACAAACTGAAGTTTAACAATCCGTGTTTAGGATTGTGTGAAGGGACTTTAGTAATTGTCTTTTTAATACGAAGACTCGGACAGAAAAAGAGAAAATATAATGACTTGTTGCTAAATCACATTCTGTAATGCTGCTCCCCTTTAATTTTTCTTCTAATTAGTCAAGGATTTTCACTAACAGGCGGATACCTTTTATGCCGTTAGATGACCGACCTATAGAGCTATGCATGTTACACTTATCCGCATGTGATAACTATGCACAGAAATTTCTTTCTGCTTTCACTTATTGTCTGCATGGCGGCCTGTGTAAATAGCACTTTCACAATCCAACACATTTTGTGTGTCGTTCCCTGCACGCCCCGCCCCGCCTGCCCACAATATCACTTATAGAAACTGAATTGTTCGTTATCATAAGTAAGCCTTTCCCGAGAGTAGTTCGAAAAGAAAAGACCACATAACAGTACTGCTCGCTTTATGTCCAGGTTGCTACGGGTCGCTGAAGTGAATGTTGTCAATTGATGGCAGCCAGTGTGTGTATATCTCAGAAGGAAGAACTGTATGCTAGCCTGTCCTTAACATGGCGCATTGGTTCTCCTTTTATGTTTGTCTACAGTATTTTGTTTTAATTGTCCTTTTTTGTCATAATGAAAACCCATATAAGCATGGCGTTTAATACAGTTTTAAACATTCCCTCTGTCTCTCTCTGTTTCTCGAATCCTCATAAATGGGGTATTGGTATTGATCAAATTTCTCAGCAACGTTTTGGGATTCAGTTTTTTAACACTTAATACTTACTTATTTTACTGTTTAATGTTTGACCAAAATGCGAACACATGTCTTCGCGACAGTCTTAACGAGAACAATTGCAAAGTCCTACCTTCCTCTTCGGACCGACGTTTTGACTGGGGAGCTCCGCCAGTGTGCGAGAATAATTCTAGGCGGGCTGGTCAGCGCCGAGCTGCATCACATGGATTGGCTAGCAGAAAGAGTAGAGCAACTTGTTTGAAAGCACAAAGTTAACTGCCGGATTCTGACCGATACGTTTTGCTGTTGGGAGAAGTGTTACGTGTAACACTGTTCCCTTTCCAATCGCATCAAAAAACTGTCCAGATTTGACTGCCTGATAAATCAGGAATACGGAAAGGTAATGTTTGTAATTGAACTGGGATTGCATTCGTAGTTCCACGGATTTATGATGGAACGAGGCCATCTGATGAGATGAGTAGTTAAGCAAAAACTGGATATCGAAGTTCTGGGACTCCCGAGTGCATATTAGGTAAAGTAGCCTGTCGAAATATTTCCGAGAAGAATCCTATGATATTTTTAGAACTTATTTTGCGCTGAATATTTGACGGAGAAACGGCCTCAAAATCACGTATGCAACTATAGCGACTCTTCAGTAAACTAAAACGGAGAGGCAACAGGAAGATAGAGTGACCACGTGGTAGAAAATCAAACGTTCGGTAAACGAGAACGGAACATGGGTAAGTGGGTGAATGGTCAGAATGCAATTATATATGGATACATGTCCCCTGAAGACCAGATCGCAGAACATTTGAACTGTCTTAATACTAGTCAGTAAAAAGTCCCAAATGAAAATATGTTTAATAAACTCTAGAAAAAATGATGTAGTCACAAATCCAACGGTTCAAGTTCGAAATCATCGATTTCCTTATTCCTTGTTCATCTCCATAATTAAGTTTGGAATAGAACTATTATGATATATATGTGAAGAAACGAATGGTAACTGATTCCTAGCTTTTTCCACACTCCTAGGTAAAATGAATAAAAATGTAATGGAATGTGCATTCACCGACCTAACCAAAGCACAAGTACGTCAACTGTAGAATTGAGTTGTAGAATTGGTATACAGTTTACCACCTTAGACCTATTTCACAATGCATGGATATCATAAGCAACCACGATGATCCTTTTTTGTTCCATTTATTCGGTATGCAACGAAGATGCAAACGTTGTTGAACAAGAGATTGGGACCAATCAAAAACCACCAACATAATACATAGGAAATTAGGGAGGCTGTGAAGGTTGGGAGTTGGAATTGACGAACTCTAAGATGTAAAGTGGACCACCTTAAACGTTCACTCGCCCTCACTGGTCGTTTATCACGATCTGAATATTTTTCATTGCCTTTTGTATCTACCTCAACCAAGAACTTCAATTATAGTGTAGCGTGATTTTTTCAGAGGTTTTCCCTACTATCATGGGCGAACAGCATCAGACGTTCACTTGGAATCTAGACCAATTAAAATTTCGTTTCAAGTACGTTTGTTGTTTACTTTACACAAATCGAGTCTTGTGAGGCTGTCCACCTACACGCAAATCGGGGCATTTGTTTTTGTCACACTCCAGAGTTTGGATCACGTGGCCAAAGTTCAATAATGAGATCACGTGTGTGACTCAAAACGAATTAATCGCGTGAAGAGGCGATTTACGGTAACTGTAGCTTTTGCTTCATTTTACTCCAACGTAATACGAATGAACTGACAAATTAGGTCTGTCATAATTAAATAGAAGCCGGAAATTTTGAAAAGCACTGCACACTTCAAATATTTTTATGAACCTAAGATTTGGAAGGGAACGAGACAATGCATATGTCAATGTTTCGGTCAGGAAGTCTGGTGATTTACTTTTGCCTACACGTAGGCCCTAGCCCTGACAAATTCAACTGGCACTTAAGACGCTCGACATTGATCATCGAATACATTGCACCCTTTCTGTGAACAGGAACTCATTTATTAACTGTTTTCGTAATTGGCTTCACTCCGGTTCATTTTATATTCATCACCATTATTTTTCTCCGATGGCCGTCTAGCAGTTACAAATTAAAGAATTACATTTAGGCGATCCATAAAGGCGAGACGCCTGATGGATGTCCCAAAGCATTGTAAGTCATTCTGAAACAGGGACCCGGATAGTGCACGAACCTCATCCTTCTGAAGCGTGCTGTTTTCAACAATTGTAAAGTGTACGAATGTGCTGTTACATTCCACTAATGGAGATGACTACAGTCGTGGCTACTCGCACTTAAGTAATGTGTTTTCTCGTGTTTCAGGTTGATCACTTGTATAACATCCGATGGATTAGTTTTTTGACCGAGTAACGCGGTTGCTCGCGGGGTGACCGCGTGTAAAGAACACTTGGTCTTCACGATCAAAACGTGTGAAACTAGAATGAACCCGGCGAAATTCTGGCTTAGCTACTGGAAATATGAGGTGATGATTTACTTATATACTTGGCAGTCTATATCAAATGGCCGGCTTACCAACACAAGCTCTTAAAAACACAATACCAAAGAAGCAATGCTCCCGCATCGTTTATTGATCGAGGTATAGCCACCATTGGAACGTTGTACTCGATTTCCTTCTGAATGATATGAATCGGCTAGGCGCGAGGTGATATTTTTGTTGATGTTGAACATTAAACTGTGATCGTAACAACGGTGTTGATTTCATACAAGAGAAACGAATTTGTTAACGTTCTTGGACAGCGGGCGCTCGTAATAAGTTGTAAACAGAACTAACATTCCTTGTCTTTGACCTCTACTGGTAAATGACAATCAATACTAGTGCTGGGCAGAAGGATTTTAGAAACACTTGTGTGAAAAATATTTTGCCAAATTACAGATTCATGTCCTTGGAAGTGAGATTCATTGTGTCTGTTTAAATTATAGATGCTGTGGAAAACTGTGATTGGGAGTAAATGTTGACAAATTACAAATCTGAATCTGTTTTCAAATCTGATGAACGAAATGCACACAAAATGTATTAGAAAAAGAAAAATTGTATTAAACTAACGCAGAATTTATGCACTGTCAAAGAATGATACACACAAAATGAGATCAAGTCATAGACCTTGAAATTCACGAAATCGCATGGATCACCCAAGCGATTAAGGCTTGATAATAACTAGTTTCACGAGGTAAACCTAGATAATCAAAGGGTCGTATTTCTTACTGAGCATGATACCTCGAAATTGTGGGCTGATTGTACTATGACATCCTAATTCTTCCTTATTATGTAAACAATAGAACCAATTGTCGAACCCAATATTATAATGATAACTGTCGTCGTTTTGAAAAAGATTCACCACACCTATCTTCCAACCAAAATAATCAGAAAACATTTTTCGTCACGAATCTGGGCCTATAATGCCAACATTTGCCTTCGCACAAACATATCTGAGTTCCGTCCATTACATCTGAAAACATGCTGTAGATATCGTTGAAACAGCTTGTGTGCTTCTTTAATCAAAATTCAAAGGGTACATCTAAAATCTCGGATCTTGCACGAATTTTCAGTCATTTTTCATTAATTATTGAAAACCGCGTGCTGTGTTGCTTACCTCGAACAAGCATCATCTTTTTGCACACATTGCCTGTTATACATCAACTCACTGGTCACAGTGTTTTATTCTATTCTTCTTGATTCAAATGGGAAAGCACTTCGGCTCTAATGGGTGAGAGGCAACTATGCATCATAGGTTGTTATAGTTGGACTGAGGTTTGCGTGAGGTCTACTGTCCGAATACTTAGTTCATTCTACTTGTAGGGGATATCGAATACTTCCCCTTAAAATGAGCCACAAACATTCTGCACTTTCAGGAGTGTTTTTATGGGATTTCTACGATTCACGCGTCAACCTCGGGCCGCTACATAAAGGTTTACCGGCACCATTCGCGTTGAAGAGCTCTGTCTATTCACAGACAGTGTATGTGCAACTAACACCTGAGTTTTAAAAGACCAGTGGTTCTTGAGATTTGATTCACTAAAATGGGAGTAGGCCTATCAATGCTGTTTGATTGTGCCGCTATTTACAGTGCGTGACCCGTCAGACTTCGTCCTGTAACATGATTCAGTATTGTTCATATCCCGTTACAACTAATAATTTATTTAAAAGGAGTTACTTGTGAGATTTCATTTATTCCAAAAATTGGATTCTTTAAGCAAAATCAACTTGTTTGATTTTTCTGAAAAGCTGGTGCGTAAAGTTAAAGGTATATTGTGTTTCTCAGTGTGTGTGAGTATATCCATTGAAATTACCGTAGTTTGAACATGGGCGCTTAGCATGAATCTGAACTCATTGACAGTACAATCCTGCCTGAGAGATCCAACGCAATTATCATGCCTGTGAATTCAATGATATTCGGGGTAGTCAGGGTAGATGGATC
>UZAN01040499.1:15133-26462 GCA_900618425.1 Echinostoma caproni | reverse complement strand
ATCAAAGGATGAAGAGCTGTGGGTAGAACGATGAAGCGTTTTAGGTATTTGCAACCACGCAGTGTGCTAGTGGACACTACGGTTTTTTGTAAAATGTAGACACTGAAGTAGGTCCATTAAAGCATTACAACATCCGCTTGGGTGAAATCTGTGATGGGAAACACGGAGTGGGCATCACCATCAACCATCTATTTCACTCGTGATGGATAGTAAAGGGATGTTATAAGTAATGGGAAATCAAACTGACATGATACTGTCGGCTGTTCAGAAAGAAGTCTCCGTATCTGTAAAACCCAGCGTCACAAGTCACGGTTTTGGTACAGACCTATGTAAGTAGCAATGACTTGTCTGAAACTTAAGGAGTGAAGTTTAGGCAGTCTACTGGAAGTTTATTTTTTGTACTGAGTCAAATTGGCGGCTTTATAGGGGATTATCACTTTTGTTTAAATTATGAAGAGTATTCAGGAAGAACATAATCATAACTAATGGGCATATTTTCGAATTCCACAAGCTTTCATATACATAGTGTTTTCAGTTTCCGAAAACTATTATTATGAGACACAGACATGTAATCTGTACCGTATTCAATCGACAAATACCAGTTCAACAATCCCTCCGCTAAAAGTATTATTTTTTATTACATATAACATATTCGTGAGTTAACTTTGCGATCCGCCCCGTGATCAAGCAATTGGTCTAATAATGTGGGCGCATGATCGCATGACACCGATTACAGTCTCATAAAATTGTTGTATGCGTACGCAGCATTTTATCTCCCGTCAGACGCGTGGGCACGAACGGGATTCATTCGGTGTGGAGGTCACAACTAATCGTGCATCCAGTGCCGACATGGTGTTCAAATGCATGACTTGTCATGCAATGACATTCAGCCTTTGTTTAACTCAAAGCTCTAAGATGAATTTGAAGTGACTTTTTCATTAGTAGGAGCAATACGAACTTTAACGGGCAGTACTTCAATGATAATAATTAACTGACTACTGCGGTGTTTCTCGGGTTGTTATTTTTCACCAATCCTTTTTCTTTCACAAAACACGTGCGATCATCACAGGCCAGTGTGCTGACAGTATGACGTTTGTGTACTTGCACCCTAGAAACACAAATTTTGTCAGCTGCCTGATGATTTCCGATTACCCCACGGGTGCAAACGGCTGACGGCGATGATTTACCACGGAGAACTAATAAATCTTAATCCTTTAATACCTTACGGAACAACCTTCATTGTATTGACGTGAAAGGGCCAGACAAACCAAAAAACCTCCTTATGTTAGGTATCTCTTTATTGCTCTGTAGAATTTTGGTTAATATAGAAATGATAAGTGACAAAATTCACTACGGATGGACTAACGGGATTTCTCAGGTAAACAATTTGATCATAACAACAAGCCTCGTGATTGCATCATCTGAAAAGAGCTCAAACTACCCCTCTTTCTTAGTGCGAATATAATGCGACCCTCAATAATTATCATTCCAAACTAGCTGGCAGAATGTTGCAAACCAACTGGGTAGCTGAGTATATTTTGGATTTTGTTCACTCCGCTGATGTACGGACACCGTGGAAGGACGAAAATGATCTATTGTTCAGAGTACTTGAAAAAATGTGTGGAGCGATGCACTCCGTTTCGTCAAAATGTTCGTTTCGGATTGCAAACATCGTTATGTAGAAGAGCAATTGCTACAACACCATTCAGTTACATTAAGAGAGAGCTAGCAAAGTGTCTCCTTTACATGTCAGTTTGCATCTCAAAACTTTTCCGTGTTATCGCACATAAGCTTCTTAGTGAAAATCCCCATGAATCTGCCTATCTAATGGCACGAAAATCTAGTGTACACCGATTTACGGCGATCTTTTATTTGAGCATCAGATGCAGGTGAGTTTACCAAAATGTACTTCATGAATTCCCTGTTCTAGGTTCCTTTTCGTGGAGGCGCTTAGTGACAGGAGGTTAGATACTCTTAGATTATTGCTTAACACTTTTCGCTTCTCAGTGGGTTGACTATTAGGATGAGATCAACCACGATCAATAAAATAGTGTCTGGCGATGTAAAGAGATGCCCGACTCCGCTCGATGGCGTCTAAGACGTTAGAACACCGCATCTTTTTGTTCACACAATGTTGATGCATACGGAGTAACTTCAGTTTCAGTTCAGTTTATACAACCGTTAACCATGGAATTTCGTGAGCCGCTTTTGGTGGCTGTCTTTTATTGCTCTTTCGAATGAACGGTAGAAGAAAGATTAGAAAGGTTTTTTGAAGAGAAAATGGAGAATTAAAGTTAAATAGGGCGGCAAAGAAACTGAGAAGATTCACCAGTTTTACCATTCGCGACACTCAGCCATATCACTCCACAAGTTCAACCATTGACTACAATGATTCCTAGGTCTCCATCCAGGCAGCCCAAGGTGACCCATATAACTCAGTCTCCTGGTCACACACAAACACAATGACTGAATATTTTAAATGTTACAAAATTGGGTTGTAGCAGAGTGAAAAATTCCATCGAGCTGTTCAGGGATCGCGTGGGTGTAGTGTTAGAATTTTTCTTTTTGAATCTCAGGTTACATTCTAATTCGGCCTGATAGATTCGTGCAAAGATGCAACTGTGCTTTTCAGTTTGCTGTTCAGGCTCCACATAATTCGACTTACGCCAGTAAGTTGAACAGAATCCTACTATAAAATAATTTTGATGTAAACCAGTCCTAACCCTTTGATGGTTAGTGGTTATAAAATAGTACAATGCAATAATCCATCGATCAAACTGGAGATCGAGTCCGGGACTTCAGAAGCAAAACCGATTATGTTACCCCTCGGCCACCGGGTAGCCGATCAGATACTTCCTCGTTTTCCATTTACACGATATAGCACAACCTATTTATTCGAGGTACCGGGTTCGATACCCACTTGGGTCGATGGACTCGCACTGCTGACGAGACCCAACCAGGTCGAAACAGCTGTCCAATGCTTCCTAGCTTCTCATTTTACGCTTCATTTGCTATAGACACGATGCATTTCCATTTGAAATTGAGTCAAATCCTCCATTAATCACTTGCAATGTCAGAATCGCCTGCATTTGTCTGTATTTTAATAAAAATAAAAATATTGCGAAATCATTATAGAAGTTAGTTGAAATGGCCAAACTAATTATTCGATTAGTATCTGTGCTTTCTGAGTGATATGCTTATGCAACTTTTCTGTAGGGTTGCTTATCTCCAATCTTCGCTTTTCACCTCCATATCTCGCTTTTTCTTCTTCACAGAACTTCATACACACACAAACACAAACACACACTTCGAGGGTCATTTTTGGACGGATAATTCTGTTGTTGGATTGAGCCTCAGGTGAACACTATGTTGTTAGTGGACAATCTATTTAGTATTATGGTAAGATGGCGTCTCTAATGCGCAACTGGGCACTATTTTAACTAGAGATTTTCATTTTAACAGTTCTGTGTGGTCAGTGAAAATCAAAACCGGGTGAACGTTTTGTGTTGAAGACAAACAGACGCCGGAAACAATTTCTCACAGAAACACAATTAGCGTGATGCAATACACAAGGCAAAACGAGTGTAGTTTTGTTTTCTATATCTACACACGTAGCAGTTAAGCATTTCCAAATCAGCCAAACTGGTGGAAAGCGAGGAAATTCAACTTTAGTCGGCACAGAAGTCCTCAAAATTGCACGCGATTATGATAAAACGTGGCTTGTGAGCCCGACAATTATGTCAAGCAACAGGTATTCTGCGAAGCGTAAATAGTAGTTGAATAGTTCTTCTTTCTTTCTTTTATTTTACTTCCTTTTATAGAGTATATAGTGTGACAATTTTCAGGAAAAGAAGAAGCGAGCGGTAAGATGACTGCCTTACAGCACACAGCGAAAAGATTCGAACACAATTCCCCCGGAGCGATAATTCGATGCATTTTACTACTCGGCAAACATCACCAATCGAAAATCGAATAAAAACAAACAAACAAACATAACACCAAAAATGCACAGTGCTACAGTTCCTGCGCGACGTTCTTTATTCCTAAGAAAAAATTGTTTTCAGTAGCTTTTATTATTTGGTTGCATGTTTTGGTATCATTGAGGTAGAAATGTGCCAACTAAATCTCCCAGTTTAATAGCTATTCTGTCTTATTTCTCGTTTTTTTCTCATTTTTTATCCAAAATCAATTTTATGAAAGTTCTGGTTGGAAAATACAACTATGAACCTTGCTGTCCGGTAGTTAAGGAATTAGCTCTCAACCCGACGGTTGGCAGGTCGACCCTTATCGGACCTCAGATGTCTGCACTAATGACTCATAATTCGGATCAAGATATCCTGTAGTCCAACGCAGCTAACAGAAGAAAACATTGAATTAAAAAGGAAGATTGTTTTACGACCTTTTCGAAAAGAATGATATCCATTAGAATTATTACAAAAATAATGGGTGGAAGAGAGTTTCTACAACACTTCATTTAGAGAAGCAATTTTATGATAAGTGTCCAGGCTTTCAACATGCTCCAATCTTCTGAACTTGTTTTGAGGCTAAATAGCCAATCGTTGCCACTGTGGCTATAACATGGAACCTAATCGGTCTAGATTACCTCGTTCTGTCGACCGCACTCAAGGAGTGATTTGGTTAAGCAAGGTCTCGGTCCATTACACCAGTGAAAGACACCAGCTCTTAACATCACAATCGCGCGCGATAGAGCCCACAGGTTCAAAAAGACTCCTGGTCACATGGCCGATATACTTTGTTTGATAGAAAAGAATTAAACGACGAATAAGTGCACAAAATTACCCAACACATCCGACTATTTACTAGGTGAACCTCTTTCGTGGACTACGCATCCCGAGTTATCGGACTAAAATAGTGATGAGTCACTGAAAAAAACTCTCGTATATTTACTTCAAATATTATCATATACCTTCGTTATTTGTGTTTAAATATACTGTCTTTGGTAATTTGTATTAATCTATACAATTGAATATGCTCCTTTTACACTTCGAATGTCCGATGGTCACATTACTGAAATGAGATGCAATGCTTTTAGCTTTGGCGTACATACGGAAATCAATTGTGCAATAGGGAAATATGTTTGAATTTACCTGTGGACCTTAGCGGGATCAACCAGGCGTACAATACTACTTAAGTTACGCTCAAAAATAACTGTATTCACGTTTTCACTTACAAACAATGCATGCAACTGGGTCCCGATGCTATCTCATCACTCTGGTGAGAGATTTCCGAATGACATTGAGTTGCACAGTTTTAACGCGCCAACTGGAAGTCGCACATACAGTGACCCGGAAGGTTTCTTTCACCATGTACAAATATCCAATGATTTTACAGTTTGAAATGCTGACGCCAACACCCTGACGTTAACAGTCACCTTGCATCCAACCAGTTTAAAGGGTCACTTTTTGATGAATTTGTCTTTAATACTGCACCAAAGAAGTGCCATGTTGTAATCATAAAAATATTTAAAAACCAACGATGTAATGTTTCTCGTGCACAAAAGCTATACCATGAAGATTCCGAAAAGAAGCCGTGGCCAATCTAACAGTGGAAGAGTCGGACGACGACGACGAGACGCGGGCGGGTTCTGAAGGATCGTCTCACCGCAGTGTATGTGCAGTTCGTTGAGTTTTTCACCTCAACAATCAACTTGGTTGGAAACTAAGAGTTTAGTAGCTCATTCTACTCAGCAGTTATCGAAAGGATTTCTCTCCTGTTTACGCCACGTATATTTTTTCAGTCGTATTAGAAAATAAGTTCATCGTACACATAACAAATAAGCCGTTTTTATATCAAAATTGTCAATACCACATTTCTAGTTGGCAGAGTTGATCCCCGCCTAATGATTTTGCCCTATTAGAAGGATACGTTAGTTCTGGGAGCCCCCCAACCGAAATGTTATTCAGTCATAAAATGCGTGTCATATTTTCGCAAACTTTTCTCTCTACTAGATTAGATGCTATGGATTGAATGAAGGCATATTTTTCCTTCCGAAAACTTTTTCCATATTCGTCTTACTACCCGACTGCCCTCCGAAAGATCCAGTTTGCTTTAAATCATCCCACACATTTGAATGCCTTCATTGAGATGATGCATCTGTGATTTTGTAAAACAGGCATGAGTGTATTACATCTATATTTTCGTTTTCTTTGCATCCGAAATGTATTGAACAACGTAATCAACACGACAAAGACTTTACGTTTTCAACCAATTTGACTCACCGCTTTGCATTCGTCTTCTTCGTCCACTGTATTGATCCCGATCGAGTTCATCAAACACTATGAGGGCAGTCAGACCTCGTGTTTCTGTGAATCCAGTTCATCTATTTTCATATTTGATGTTTGTTATATTTTGAAAAACGGTGGTGGTGTTAGAAGTAACAAATGTGTGAAAATTGAGACAAGAGCGCTGGTTGGACTAATTTCTCATGACAGCCACAAATGAAGAAGAACACATTACCAAAACTGGAGCGTGAATGTTTGTGCGAACCACGGATAGTTTATTTACAATAAAGGTCATGCTTCCTAAGGCTGAACAACATATCATGGCCTGCCTGCATGCATCGTAAACACACACTCACGCTGCGATCAATCAGGAATTTATTAAGAAACCTTAGATGTAACTAACCAGTCTGTCCAGATGCATGACCAGCAATGTTTACACTCATGTAGTCATGTGATATTGCGCCCAAAGTTCATTCAGAATGTGGACAGTTTACGTCACAGTGCGATAAGTGACCGAGTCAACCAGGAGGATCAGTGGTTTGGTTGATAATGAGAACTCCGTCAGTCTTTTACAACACGGTCGTTATTCTCTCACGTCCTCCTTCACTATATTCAGTATTTTCGACCACTGTGAATACGCTTGATCATGGTAGAGATCACGCAAAGCGAACAGCTGTTATTCTCGCTCCCAGTGTGTAACTTGATTAGGTCGTAGGAAGTTACCCTGATATCAATGAACCCTAGTTCAGTGAACAAAGGGTTGATGAATTTCGTCTTTAGTTGACGGAAGGATTTAACCCACACAGTTGGGAGTGAGACAGTTCCACTCTCTTGTCGAAATCAGTGATATGTATTTCCATGTATTACTGTATACTGTTGATATTGCAATGGGAAGGTTTGGCATTATTCGCAAAAAGCAATTTCATTCTGTACATGGTCCAAAAGTAGATAGGGACCAGACTTTCAATTCTGATCACTGTCGTTTCAACCAAAACAAATTATCCTTGTGTGCCTTTATGTATGCATCAGTATTGCATAAAAATCATTCATTACGCCGGGAGAAACAGCTTTCAAGGTCGATAGAGAAAGATACGTAAAAGTGTGACAAAGTGGAACCAAATATTGGTTAAAATGCCAAAATTTCAGTCAAATTTCACGTGTTACGATATGCTAAATGGAGACCGGTCATTTGTAATTGTAAATGACAAAGTGAATGTTAAATCCTCATTCGTATGCTATTTTATTACCCTTTTACTTAGATTTATGTACGCAATGTAAACTTGCTGGCCAAAGTTTGAGTCCTAATCACACAGATCTTGTAGTTTCCACCTACCAAAGTGAATGGCTTGGCCTCAAGAATTTTGCTATTCTTATGCCTTTTATTTAATGTTCAGGAACAATCCTTCCAGTAAGAATGAAGACTCAGAAAGCTCATACGATCAGCTTTCTGGTCTGAGGCTATCATCTGCCTAGGAGTTAGAGTAGTTGGAAACCACACTTTGGAAAAAGTGTTACCAATAAAGCGAGTAAGGGACCATTCACTTTGGAGCACTTAAAGTGCCCGAAAGAACAACAATCCGGTCAATGGTGAAAGAAATTTCTGAAAACCAACTAGAGCCTCGAGTATTCTGATTATCCAAATGTCTGAGTATGTAGAGTAGATGAAGATAATATTGAATGAATCGTCCCTATTTACAAAAATCTGAGTGAATAAGATTAGAACGATTTGGGCATAACAATCGATTTCAACCAAAATTACCAAACGAAATATATGTTACGTACTCACATTTGAATTGATGTAGTTCACGGGCGCGGCAAGTTCTAGAATGTACAGGTCTCCAAAAGATACACGAAGAAAGCGTTCCTATGAGACCAACTGGAACAACTTCCTGTCTCCCACAATGGCGAGGCAGTTACCTTGATTCCTGGAACCAGAGATAGTCACCGCGCTCCGACATAGCCTGTGCAATATATTTTTCGTGTAGAACTCATAAAGAATAAAGATCTCTTATATAAACAGTTATTGATGTTTTTTTGTCAAAAGCTTCAATATATCTCTTATAAATGTTTTATTATATGCCTGATCCAGTTGACAGACAATTGGCAAAAGTGGTAGTATCGTTATTATTTTGTGGCTCGGACGAGAAAATAGGATTGCACTGCTTAGATAATAGATTCACGGTCGTTAATGGCAAGAATGCATCGAAAACGAAAGTGAACTGCGACTCCTTGGTAGAACGCGAGAATAAATCACCGTCCTTCATTCATCCTTGCTTCGGCTACCACTATCACCACCACTACTACTACCAAACACTTCGAGTAATTTTCAGCCTCAGGGGCACTCGTTTCAGGCAAATAAACCATGTCAGATAGCGCCCCGATTTATTTTGTTCTCACGTGAATTTGGAAACCGTCACACAGATTAGTAAATCTGTCAGATAACTATTAGCGGATGTGGGTGTGGTATGTTTAGCAAGTTTTTGTCTTACTCGTTTATATCGCTGAGTAAGGTACAAGGCGTTGCCTTCGAATTCAGCATGTTCCTTTTGGGCAACGTATTCTCTACATTGTCATGCTTATTCAATTTAAACCGTTTTTCTTTTGTTAATTCGATCTTATTTATCTCTCGCAAGCTGAATGAGTATTGCAAGTTATATTGTTGTTATTATTAATATTATTATTATATGTTCTGCTTCGTTCTTTAACTCAATAGAATGTAATTTTAACGTTCTATTTTTTCTGGAATAAGTGACTGCCTAATCAGTATGGCCAATTGGAGCGAACAGCTTGCGAGTAGCAATGCTGCGATAGACATTGTCCTTTTTCTATGCTTTGTGGATTTCGTCTTCCTTTTCCACTTCAATGTAAGCAAGTATAAACCTGCGAATTAAAATGAGTTCACAACAGAATAACCAATGATCAAATTGTTATTATCCCTTTCAAAAAATCGATAAGCGGGGTAAATGTAGATTATATCACCCTGCCCCAGAAAGCCTGCGCTGGTGAACAGGCTGAATTTCATTCAACATGCATCAGCAATTCAGTGCTGCATTTTGATTTGATTTCCCATGAGAACTTCAAGCATCGTGTAAATAAAACGATCGAAGATAAGGGCGTACTAAATTCCATTTTCTTGCCCGGTTAAATGTTAATCTATTTTGAAGTACATGTTCCACGAGATTGAGTGTGTAATATCCAAAGCGCGCAATTAAGTGTCTCGAATAGCAGTAATATGATAGTGGATCAGAGACGAAGATTAAGTCCAATAAGCCTAGCATAATTTAATAAGTATTAGATGGCAAATAGCAAGCTCACTTAGGTTTATTCTTTTGCAAATATGTAATTTGTGTCAATGTGGGTAACACAGCTGCTTTAAAATATCGCTAAATGTTACTGGGTTGCATTTTTGTCCTAACTAATACATCCAATCTTGTTAAAAATAAATCTGCAATTACTTATGAACTCAACGTAGTACATTGCTGACGAGGAAGGTTGACGCTTTAAAATGATGAATCTCAGCTAAGGGGACGAATTTTGCAACAGGGTACTACCACGGTCAGATATATAGGAAGTGAGGTCGATTTGGGGTTCATGTGTCCTAAAGTTATATCTTACCCATAGTAAGCGCTCATTTTGCTGCCGAAGAACCGAAAATAAGTTACACATGTTGAGATGAAAATACTATGCTCTGATAAGTGGAAACGATTTGGGTTCAGGAAGCTCATTGGTCAAAATTACAAGAGATGCTCACTGGCTTTGTGATTCATAAAGTGATGATTGACCGTACCACGTAAAAATCCACTTACGCAGTTTGATAAATTGCTTTCTGCCAAATTTGTTCAGGAAAGTGTTGTAGCATCTCAACATGGTGCATAGTGCAGAAAAAGCACGATTGATATGAGAGTTTCACATAGCAGTAAAGTCAATAAAGAACAATAAAACAGATAAACAAAATAGCAAACGGTTCTTTTTGCTGAGAAACAAAGAGGCTTCCTTTGGTTGATAGCAATTACTTCGGTAAATCTGGGCAGTCTTGCGATTCGGGGCTTGTTGACAATTCGGAACTCCGTGCTTTGGTCAATTTGTCATTGCGCCTTATGAAAAGCTATGGCTGAATAAAGGTTCGTGTACCTTTTTGACCGTGATCTCAATTGCATCAGCCGACGTTGCACCCAATACGGAATATGCTTGTCTGTTTTATTCCATTATATTTCACGTTGTTGCCACGGCAAAGCCCTAAGGAAATACTACATTTGTGGCAGTATGCTCAATTAAGATGCCGTGAAATCGTCCAGGACGTAAATCATGCGATATTTCTATATGTTCCCTTCTTTTCCAATTGATCCCAGGAAAGGTTTGTTTCAGTTTGCCATTGCGTTGTTCGCTTTTTTCTAGTTTTTCTGGAGTTTATAGCACAAACTACTGTTCTTTCGTTGGTGTTGAATTTGAGTGTCGTGACAGACTCATACATACAATTTGATTGCTGTTTCATGGTTGTTTGAGTTTCTGGGCATCGCGTTCTCTTTGTGCATGGTTCTACTGGGACTCGCACCGTGAAGCACTGATTGAGGAACTAAAACTCTTACCCTTTAGGAGCAATGTCAGAAATCAACACCGACTAGCGAAATTATTGCACATACGGTAATATCGGCGAACTTGCTTGAACTACTGTACCGTGTCAGCGGTCAACTTAACTTTTCAAATGGCTTATTGCGAAATAAAGACTCCACGGCTACAAACATATCAAGCAAGATCTTGAATATCTAATTCATTCCTTTCATGTTGGTTTTGTCGGTTGTTTACGGCGCTGTGGTCAACCATAATTTTATGGCTCAAAGAAGCCCATTTAGAGAGTAATGTTGTATTGAAGATGACGTCGCAAAACACAACTGTATCCACTAATTTGGGCCGAAAAAGTTCATTTGTCATTTACCTTCAAACTGCAAACTCTGATGGTTAATTTGGAACATTCTTAACCTTCTTTGTCTATTCACACTAGAACAGATTTCATTTTGCCATCAAGGCACCCACAAAACGCTTCTCGCCACTCCATTTACATTGTCCATCACGCATTCCGATGCGAGATT
>UZAN01040498.1:64279-74362 GCA_900618425.1 Echinostoma caproni | reverse complement strand
ATAGATAGATAGATAGATAGATAGATAGATAGATAGATAGATAGATAGATAGATAGATAGATAGATAGATAGATAGATAGACAGTGGATGCTGGAAGGAGGGAGTGAGAGAGAAAGTAAAAGCAAAGATTGAGGATCAGACGAAATCAACGATGAGCAATAATCAATGGTAAATTCAATGAATGAAAAGAAATGCGTACTGTTGAATATTGTCAAGCAAGGCCTACAGCAGTACAAACTGGTAATTAAAGCTAGTAATCTAGCGAATTCATGTGTAAATTCCATGAACTGCTATGTCACCATCAGCCAAGGGGGCAATAGTTTTTGTAAACAGGCAGCGTACTCTGCTACATTTATCAGCATCACCAAAACACATTCTGTTTATACGTTTAGAACAGCTGGAATGTGTAAAGCTACATGCATTCCGTTGTAAACAGTATCAATCAAGTCTACAGTTGAGGGTCTGGAATTCACCAAATGGTTGCTTACTGCATAAAGCCACACACGATGTGTGGTAAGTACCCTTCAATCCGACATTTGGATATTTACCATAAAATCAGGTTAAACACCTGTTAACAGCTGGACAAAAAGATAATTTGATGGCATGGGAGGATTTATGCTCAATATTCAAACCTCAGAGCGAAAAGGTGAACAGTATCATTTTATCTGAAAAAACCTTTAGTTTAAATTAAAATATGGAAATTTTCCATTTCTTGTTCATCATACGGTTTTAAATCGCATAGGTGGTTTGAAGAAACTTGATCTTGTAAACACATTTTTATATCAAACCTTTGGTCTATCAATAATTAGTGTCTGTTGGAGTCGACAAAAACGTAAAATCTGATCCAGGGAGGCGGTTTCACGATTGAACTTCAAACTCGTGCTTTAAATGAGCTAAAAAGCACTTGACACCTGTTTCGACCTGGTTGGGTCTCATCTTCAGCAATATGAGTCCACTGACCCAACTGGGGATCGAACCCAGGACTTGATAGGTAGAACGCAACCACCGGGCCACTGGGCAGCTGATCAGACCGTTTCTCATTTGAAAGATACGTGAGACAGCACAATGCATCTTTGCGAGGTTGTTGCGGGTAACGGACCTCGCCTACCGGGTTAAGACTCGGTTGCAAACTTTCACAATGTGACTGCTTCATATATAAAAAGAATGGAGGGGAATTTCAGCCCACTTCTCAGTTAAAAGACAAATCGCCTAGTCCGTAAACAATTGAATTATTGGCATCACAATTTCCACAATGGATAAATATTGTGTGTTCTGGATAGGGGCCAAAACTGCTGCTGATTTAGAAGAAATGTTTTTATTCCGCAGACCCTCACGGTGACCTCTTCTGTCAGAAGAAAATGTGAGTAAGAAGCACACTACTCTCTACAACTTCGACAACTTTTCCAAATAAACAGCATATTATTTGGTCTGTAATTGTTTTTCTGATCTACTTGATCTACTTGAGTTTTAACGCTACTGACGCCGATTGAGAGCTTCGGTTACAACTGGCATGAGTTCATTGATTCCGCATATTTCTAATGCTTTTTATGCAATGTAGTAGTATGATTTTGTATAATATCGGAAAAAAGCTTCATTATCAAACACCCTAAGGTTAAGTTGTGATCCAAGGAACCCCGTCTAATTTGCTAGTAGTGAGTGCACTGGCTGAATTGGTTCAAGACCTCGAGACGTTTATACAAGCCAGAACCTATCGGAGTTCAGAGCATTAGGATTTATAGGAACGACAATCCAGTGCACGTGAATAATGGTTGCAGCGATTATTAACGTTCGCGAAAAGCAGTTTCACAAAGCTGTTGACATAAGAGATTATTTATTGATCTGAAAGTTTCCCAAATATCGTTTACGGAAATGCATGAAATGGTTAAAATAGTCTTTGGATCACGGAATCAAATTTCGAAATCGGATCTAATTGAGCCAAAGAGAAAAACTGGGTCCAAGTGATATTCTAATACACATTATCTAAAATATCCAGTGGCTGTTTGATAAGCGAAAAAGTCGCAGAAATTTGGAGACTGGTCAAGATAACTCCCGTTCCTAAAACGCAACTTGAGAAGTACCGTCCCATCGCCTGCACGTCAGTCATGATGAAATTATTTGAGATGCTTCTTACCATGGGTTATCACCGAGCCCGCCGAAGACAACATACATCAATTTGCATATCGTTCCTTGAGCTCAACACCTGATGACGTTGCTCACCTTATTCGTTCAATAACTTCGGCTTCAAATCAGAAAAGTAAAACCGTCAAAATGATGTTGTTAGACCACAAAAACACATTTGGCAGTCTTGATCTATCTGTACTGCTAAATCTGAGTCCCGAGAGTAGTGTTAAGCCAAACTTTGGCAGATTAATCCTTAATTATTATTTCAGGAATAGAAAACAGTTCACATGCCTCAACGGCAAAAAAGCTTCTACTCTGCAAGGTGCACTATTTTCCCTATATCTCTCTTCAATGTATGTCAAACAATTTCCCATTCCTTCTGCATTCATTGGCTGTAAATACGCGGATGATGTTGTTTTAGGTTGCAAAACTTCCACCGCTGAAGAGGCTCAAGCAATTAAAAATAAGCTAAACGACGTTCTTTGTTGGTCCTTGTCCCGTTCGCTCTCGTTGAGTGCCTCTAAATGTCAAGATGTTGTATGTTTCCTCTTGGTCAACGTATCATATTCAGCCCTCACGGATAGGTTCCCCACTCTCTTTGCCAATCATGAAACCGTATCGAAATCAATAATAGTAAACTACCTTGACACAATTTATCATGGTCACTGCATGTTCAAAACACATTCTATAAAGTAAGAAAGCCTTCATGTTTCTCACTCGGACGAGCCTTTACATTTGTGAATGCATGAGTGCTCTCTCACTGGTTGTATTGCGCTCCAGTGATTTTCCCCGGTATCTTGAAGAAACCTTTATTTACCGGTGAGATCTTTAAAAAGCACATCTCTTCCCCTTTCCTGTATTGACCCGGACAACCCTTTTATAACCACGGCCTCATTCCTAATGCAAATGAACAAAAAAAGGAATTAAAAAGAATTATTGATTACATCACAAACTGGTCAGATTACCACTGAAACCATTTAGGTTGGAGAGGTAGACACTGTAGGGAATAACTCAATTCATCATTTATATGCGTGAAACAGAAGCGGGAGTTAGAAAATGTAGTAGTGCAGCAAGTGTATACGAAAAAAAACAATTGAGTGTCATGTCGGACGAAGGGTGCTGGGCAGTAGGTTCATTGGCCCGGAAACAACTCCCTCACAGGACGCTGACTCCTATCGTTTTCAGCAGAGATAGAAACCCTCTCCCTAGGCTAGGCCCAAGGTACTCGGTTGACGACCAATAACTGAAAACAGATAACGACGTTGATGCCCAAGTAGAAAACGAACAGAAGATTCTGATATATACTGTCAGAACTGTTATCACTTTTCATGTTTGTCATCCATTTTTAAATGCACAACAGCTGAAATGTATAATCACTTCCGTTCTTCACCAAAATAAACAAAACCAAATCAACGCCTTGTCTCCCACCAGGGCCTAGGGCCTGTGAACAATCGACTGAGATAATGCAAACCTGATACGCTGAAATGCATCCATGTTCAACTTTTTCTTTACTACAATAACTTTGCATTGTGACACGAGATATCAACCAAATTATTGCATACTTTGAATCAACAGTTGGATCCGAAAGAAATCCCGCGGTGCAAAAAGGAAATAATAAGATCTGAGCGGGAGAAGTGAAAGGCACGGGAAATAAATTTCACATCTTCCTGGACCAAGGTAGACTGTAAGTAAGTAGTATTATGGTTCACTAGTACGAATCCCTCCCTGGAACTGCTCCATAATTCACTGATTGGACATACTTACCATCGATCAATTGAATCTGTTCTCCAGGACATCACTCAAACTTTTCGGTAAATCAAATAATAAAGATTTTGGTGCTATTTTTAATCAAATAAATGCAAACTGGGTAATAAAGTATGACTACCAATGACATATATAAAATGCCACTATGAAGTTTAGCAGCTTGTTTCCGTTCTGTACATGTCAACCTTGGGAAATGTCTTTTGCCCACTTCAACCGCTGTCTCATTAAAAACACGCTCACATATGAAAGCGCTTAGGGACTTAAAATTGTTCGGTTTTTATTGTCTTGCTAATAGGAATTATTGCTAATGCAGATTGGTTGTTATCTTCGAATGCTAGCTCAAAGGGAACAGCTTTTAAGGGTACCCGTTTTGAGCTGGGTCAGGTGTATGGAAGTCAATCTATCTTTCTGTATGTGCGTGTTACAGAGACGGTTTCTTGAAAATTTCTTCTTGGACTCATTGAGTGTCCATAGAACACTTGTTTTTTTTGGCCCCCGTGAAATAGTCACAGGCATGAGCCTGGAGATTTGTGAGTATTTTGCTACTGGGTAGACAGAATCTCCCATCCAGTTGTATCTGAATTGTGGAAGCACAACAGGAAGTTATTTTGTTTATTTATTTATTTTTTCTTTTTCTGAGATCCAAAAGCTTGACCGAACATAGCTCAAATGCTCCCGTATTTTCACACTCAATAAGAGTAAAAGTATGGTGAACCCTAGACTGGTTTTCATTCAGTCACTTCTAATAATATTTTTGCCAGTACTGGGTCGAATGAGCTGCTCATTGAGTTTCAGTTTCAGTTTGTACAACCATGAACCATGTATTTTCATGTGCCAGTTTTGTTTGCTGTCGTTTGGCTGCCCATTTGGATGAATATTAGGAGAAAGACAGGAACGTTTAAAGTAGAAATGAAGAGAAATTAAAAAGATGCACGAACTCCACTGTTTACGAGTCCCAGATATATCACTGTGTCTCTGACCATCTGTTATGATCATCTCGAAGTCTTCTGCCAGGGAGCCAAAGGAGACCCATGTGACTCAGTGTCATGGTTAGGGTTTTCATACCCTCATGCGAGTTTTTCGTTTGACCACCTTCGTGAGGTGCACATGACTCGTGCAAACTAAAACTGTTTATCTTTTCAGCTAAGTTCGTTATTCCGTGGCTGTAATTTGACTCACGCACTCCTTTAGATTCTAGTGACNGACTCACGCACTCCTTTAGATTCTAGTGACTTTTGGCGTCCTGGGGAAATATATTTCTTGGTTTTAGGACTAATTCTGTTGAGAAATTCAACAAACGTTTACGCAAAAATAACCCCTTCATTAAAGTATTATACCACAAGAAAACGGTTTCTGTAATCTTTTGATGTCGGATTTTCTACGAACAGATGGGACGGTTTGCCGGTTACGTTTCCAGCATTTATTCATGAAGAGACGGACTCAGATCAAACGTGGCTAAAGTATCGAAATTATCCCTACATTTTACGATAACCAAACAGCAATTTCACTGTTGAGCTAAACAAAATATAATCAAAACTGTGGAATGCAACTTGAATGTTTTACTTTATCTATTCATTGCAATTGGCTCAGCCGTCAGGAATAATGGCGTATCTTGGCTTCTTGCACTCTTTCGGTCTTAGTTTTTGAGCCCCTGTTTCCAGATACTTCATATGCCAAACGATTGACCGGTTAAGCAATTCGCCTAAGATGTTCAAGAGGAAGCTCGACAGCGTCCTGCGAACAATGTGGTATGCAGATCTATCATGAATGAGATCTTCGAGTCTGTGGTGATGAGGCTCATACGGGAAATTACCCTCTGCCTCTAATTGAAGAACATTGAACATTGAACATTGAACATTGAACATTAATCGAATTTTGAAAGAACGACCGGCCTCAGTGGCATCCGAGTGACGTCACGTGATTGTGTAGGTCAATCATAAAAATGTGCTCTGTCGAAACACGAATGCGTTTTCCTTGCATGGGTTAGATTCTCACCGAGGCTTATGATATGTTCACGATTAAATTATATTCAAAACTTCGCATCACCTCTTTTACAATGTAAATGCAACGATGAAGTAAATTATCACTTCTAAGGGGAATTCGTCGTGTATATAGCAAATGAAGAGTGAACTGAAAAGCTAGGAAGCTCTGGACAGCTATTTCGACCTGGTTGGGAATCATCAGCAATGCGCATCCATCGACCCAACTGGGGATCGCAAACTCGGGACCCCATGGGCAGAACGCAACCCACTCAGACCGTTTTACATTTTCCATTTACACGATATAGCACAACCTATCTTTGAGAGCCTGTTGTAGGCCATAGACCTCGCTCATCTCAGCACTAGCATGTTTGCGTTCTGCCCATGAGGTTCCAGGTTCGATCCTCGGTTGGATCGATGGATTCGCACTGCTGATTAGACCCAACCAGGTCGAAACAACTGTCCAGTGCTTCCGAGCTTTTCAGTTCACGCTTCATTTGCCGTCTACACGACGAATTCACCGTTGAAATTGAACCAAACTCTCCATTATTCACTTGAAATTACGTATTGTTTTAGGCTGTTTGATACAGTCGAACGCTAAATATCGTCAATGGTTAGGCATATCGGACATCTCAAGTACCCATGCATCCGAGAAGGTCTTTTTGAGTTACAGAAAAGCGCTGATGAGTCAGCTGTCCAGGGGAACGACTGCCTGGCAGTAATGAAAAAGCCGCTGGGCTCATTTTTGTATGGCTGAAAATTTATCAGTCGCGTCAGAGCACTGTTGTGTTATGCCGATGTTTGTCACTCAATTAAAATCATCAATAACCGACAGTTTGAGACTCGCCCTCAGCTGTGATCATTCTCACATACATCCGTTCGAAACAGCACCATCAGTCACGCAGCTATGTTCCTCGCACCTGANAGACCACTACCACTAACTGACCGAGGCGATAAGCTTCATGAAATAACTAATGAGTGTGTTTCAGGTCGATGCAGTTCAATCGAAATATATTTCAAAACATTTCAATCACATGACACTACTGATCGAACAGATGTCATTAGAATGACGCCGACCATGATGCTTATATCAGATACCGTTCGCTCATTACTCATTTTCCATGCAAACGGCTGATTTTATTTCACCTGCTGGGCACAACTATACAACCTGTGCCTTAAAACCGAATTTTGGTGAAAACTAAAACAAATTTCAAAGCGAATGTTTTGAATTCGGATGAAAATGTAGTAGTGTACAAACTGTGCAACCGTCTGGCGTTTGATAGGCATGTTTGTGTGTGTAGTCTATCCGCACGCAGATTGGTAAAAGTGGAAAAGGAGGAAATAAGTGACCTAGTGAAACGAAACAAGATCGTGTTTTCTTTAAAGACAAGTAAACGAAAGCTCATCTATTGAACTAGAGATTAGGTTTTGTATAATTCATGCAAGCTCCCAATCAGTAGGGTCTGCGTAATGTTATTCTGGCCAGGGTCTGTCACTTTACTGCTGGAATTTTCCACTTCTCCATATGTTGCTGTATTTGTCGAAGGGACGGCATTGGGTGCTAACTGAAAAACATCTCTATAGAGTGGCTTCTTCGTTCTCGTTTGGGATGAAGCTGCGTATGCTCATGATGTATAGGGAACTGGATACCAAATTCAATCCAATATGCACATGTGCTAAACGCTTTCCGGCTGGATCGGATAGCCCAGAATCTCACCCCATAATGTTCGAGGTATTTTCGCGGCCGGGATTCACACTGTTATTGCGTTCTTGCTATAGAATTATCTTGAGCTCCTCGCCTGTTACAAAGCTCCATTGTTTCTTGAAGCACCTGATAATGTCCGCTGTTTCGTCATTATGATAAGTCTGTCTGGTCATCATACAACAATGTAATTATTTTATTTGTCTGTTTTCTAGTTTTGAACAAAACTCAAGTTATTCTATTCGGCGGTCATTTGATCAATAGTGTGCTTTGCTCAATCTTATCTCTTTATTTTTTTTTACCATACATTTCAGTTTTAAAAACTTATGCACTGTACATAATAAACTGTGAGAGTGTTTACAGCCGTGGGGACATTTCATAATCCAAGCTTAAGGTTAAATTCACTTATTGTTTGTGAGTAAACGAGCAAGATACGATGTAGACGAATTGCGGCAAGCAATAATTGGAGATTAAATTTTGCGGAATTGAGAGCGTATTGAATGACGAGAACGATAACATATCAGTTCTGGATGCAATTGGAGGTCAGGATCTGTGAGAATCCCTTCAGCAAATTTCACACAGGAAGTTACGTGATGCTCTGAAAGTTATTCTTGTCACTTTTCCATTCATAAAAGTAAATCAAATTCAAATTGAATGCTGTTCATTCAATCCGCATTGGTCAGCCTCAATGAGTCATTCACAGCAGTGTGCATGCACTACGAATGACCTGTTGCCGCTATTGTCCGCAGTTGGTTCGTTTTTGCTCCTTCGTTTCTGCCTTTCAAAGAGAGAGAGAGAGAGAGAGAGAGAGAGAGAGAGTTAAATCATACATGTCACTCCTGAGAATGGGCGCAGCACAACACAGCCCCGTGTTTGAATCAACTACATGCTTGCTACGTACAATCAATACATTATGGCTGGAACACGTTTGAGTGAACCACATTACACATACGCTAATTGCACGAGTATGAATTGATAAACAGAACGCACCAGTCAGATGTTTCCGAATTCGGTAAGACGATGAAGATACCCCGCCGGAAAAAAACAGTCGGTTTCTCTCCAACCCCTTTCAGTGACATTGTTTTCGTTTAGCCAGAATGCGTCCCCGATACAAGTTGTTCTGTTGTTTTTGTTGTCCGGTGTCTAACAGATGACGTTTCACACAAACGGGGGCTTTCTTTAAGAACCAACGGTCCTTGTTTGGTAGACAGCCCTGTCTGTGTGTGGGGTGGAGGAAGGTTGGGTGGGTGGGTGGTCGATTGAAAGACACATAAAATGCATTCAGAATTAAAAATCTCATTTTTATACTGTTCCAACAGCTTCAAGTATGTGTTTCACATTGTTGGTCATGCGGCGATTTGGACGAGATGAACAATTGATACCAATTTCACATGGCCGTCACACAAAAAACATCCCACTTTTGTGGTTGAGAGCATTCGTTTGCTGCCTAATTGATTTTTGACCATTCTTATTTTGATCTATAATCCATAGCGCAAGCTGAACATCGTCACTTTTCTGGTTCATTGAAATATATTTGGGAAAGTTTGAATTCGTTGGTGGAAAAATAAATCTTGTCAACAGACACCTGGCAAAGGGAGCACAACGGAACACTCGTCCCCCGATCTCGACCAATTTCAATACCGTGACCCTGCATGAGTGAACCCATCGAGCTAGAATGATGTTGGGACCTACCGTTGACTGGATCCTTTGTCGTGCATGCCACGAACCAGATTGACTGATTGATTGATTAGCTGATATTGTCCGCTGCTGCACGCACACGGAGGCACGCACGTCCTGCGTACTAACGCTTTGAGAATAGATCGTTTCATCTCAGCCAATCAGATTTCACTATGGATCTGTTCGCTTTGATTGGTTTCTTGACTGTCTACCGGCTTGTTGCGACCGGTGTTAAACTTCGAACTGTTGTAGCTATGTGTGAATCAGCTGTTTTGAGCAGCATTGAAGGAATTATTTTAAAACTATTGGGTGCACATAAATTTCACGCATGCTCCATGTGCATTGCTATGCGAATTCATCTGTTTTACGACTCACGTGGATAGACTAAATAGCTGCAGTACTGGTTAGGATAGCCATTACAAACGCAAAATCATTTTTAATCTCCGTATTTGCGCCTGGAGAGGAAAGTCGCAAAAATAGGTATTCCGAACGATTGAGGATATAGTTAAGTTGGTGAATTTGCAGTCAGATTCGATACGTGTAGGACGTAAGTCTATGTACCAGTTATAGGGAGAAGAAGCAATTCACTGCACCGGAAAATCTTGTCCTCGGGTTGCACTTTTGGTTTTAGGACAACAGTGACATGTACCCAAAACTCAAAAATTGCCGGAAAAAAATTCAGACGACAAAATGTCAGACCGATAGGAATGTTTTTAGGGTTACGATTCGAACAGAATTTTCACTTGTGATGTGTGTCCAGTCTTTATTATTCTACCACCGCTACAATATATTCCGTTAGTTGCATTCAGGAAACAAGAAGCAATTACCAACTTCATGAGA
>UZAN01040498.1:29217-63899 GCA_900618425.1 Echinostoma caproni | reverse complement strand
AGCCCGATTTGTGTAAACAGACCGAATTTGTGGTTAGCCTCGCGCTGCCCGCTGGTAGGTGTCACTGTCCTCCTCCCTCTCGCCCCCCCCCACCCCCGCAGTGATTCCGCTCCCTATCCCAACGTCCAATCCAGCTCCTCTTAGTGACCTTTGGCCTTCGTATTGATTGATTTCTCTTCCCCGCGTGTGTTCGCCTGTCCCANTGTAGTTCGAAAACTTTTCTCTGATTGGTTGAATGAGTTTGGCTAACCAGTGTGCTCACTTTTGGTGGAGTGCTCCAATCATAGATAGTATGGGCCGTAGTGGAATACCGTCGTTGTGTACTTTTGGGAGCCCATACATACAAGGAAGCTGAGAGCCTCGGGGGATGATTTGAACAAGTGTGGCACTACTAATATGTATGTACACAGCTGATGAGACTACCACGAAATAGTTGAATTCAACACATCCTGTGATCATGATGCTTCTTCTTGCTCTCATGACATTGTTAAAGGGAACTGGCTGCATGAAATGTACAACTTGGCGAGAGACAACTCTCGTTCGCTTGCTTTTCATGTGGTCGACGTGTTCTGTTTTTTGCATGAATGTGTTTACCGAGTAGAAACACCTCCGCGTAGCGCACAAATTTGGTAGGTCTCTACAATGCTGGCCACCAAGGAGAGGCATTAAAATATGCTTCAACTAGAACAACTCTGGTTTGATTCAATAACTTGAATGACGCGGACAAATTTTGCGAAATCAATATATTCTGGTGTGAAGCGCAATCAGCTTTCCGTCGTTCAAAGGTGTTGTGCTTGCAGACTAACACAGTGGACTCAACCTGCTCAATTGTCCTGACTACAAACAATACACTGGGAAACGTTCAATGTAGATGACAACACTTGTGATTGGGAAGTCGCCATGATTCAAACTTTGACTGTACGTTTAATAAAAGATCAAAGAGTTCAAAGATTCATTGTGGGAATAACTTAAAAGCTCATGCTATTCTCGTCTCATAGGTTCGTGTTGTGGTTAAAAGACAGTGATACATACAATTCCTGGTGTGTAAAATGTCACATGATACGGCAGGCTTCCTCCAAATGCTGCACGCATCTTCATTTATGATGGAATCTCAGGTGTACTAATGTTTCATCGAATCTCAGTTTGAACGATTCAACACTTAGTGCACAGACGACGTGGGGCGGGAAGGAGTCCCCGATCGAACAATTTTCTGACTGAGAATGACTGGCGCCGGTATTCCAAACGGCATTTTGAGTGCACTACGGATGTCCTCTATGCTGCACGTTGGGGGATAATTTTAGCGGTGGGTGACACGGATGACTTCGGTTTTGCATTATTTGGTATACCATAATCATGTCTCCTCTGAAGCACCGGTAGTGATTGGAATCTAACCTCTAACCGTTTTAGTGACCATCCTTTGTGGATGCTCCAGCATTTTGCAATCACATTTTAGTCATGGATTCCATGCCTGGATAGCGTACTTTGTGAGTGGGCGAATGTATGCTAATAGTAGACGGGAATAAAGCGCTGACCGAAAGCGGTCAAAGGTCCGCTTAAGTAAACTGACAGCTTAAGTCTTCTTGAATGATGATGCCCACCCAGGTCCTTCTCACTTGAGACGTGTGGCAGTTGTTCATTTCCGAAGAAATGCGAAAATCTCCCCTTGTGCCGTAAAGATAGAATCTTACACTTCGGCACATTGAATTGAATACAGTTCGGAAGAGACCAGAGATGAGCTGATTTCCGCGCTTCTTGGAGTGCCAGCGAACCCGCTGGTCTCGTCGCTGTATTTCAAATTTTGGTGTCATCTGCAAACAGCAATGATTTTGGTCCCGGAGTCTTCGGTAGGTCGTTTATGAATGTTAGGAATAGTCGTGGGCCAAGCACAGGTCGTTGTGGAACCCCATGGGTAACGTCCATATGACTGGAAAGCGATTCAGAAACGCAAACCGACACGGTCCGATGTTGGAGAAATGCTTCAATCCGATCATGCATGAGGCCCCAAATACCGTGATTATAGAGTTTCCGTAGTAGAATTTCGTGGTTCACCAGATTGAACGCTTTTGAGAAGTCTAGATAAATGACGTCTACCGCGTCGCCGTCATCAACTGCTTTTGTCCATTCTTCTCGTGCGATGAGCAAAGTGGTAGCGCGTGATCACTTCTTTCGGTGTTTCTTTTCATTGATTAGGATTAAGACAATTACGGATTTTTAACATAGTTCAAGCAGCTCTATGTGTGCTTCCACCTGAACTGGGAGTGATTTTCAAGTATGGCGCCATCGGCACTTGTCTAACGACTATTGTTCTAAAAAGATTGCAATTCTCGTGAATCAGACATTCTTTTCGGACGGTTGAGTGTTTTTCTATCGGTAGGAGCCTTTCACCGGCAGATAACTGAAAAATGAATTCATTACTATCAGGCCAAAAGAACTGCTGGGCTGAAATTAAAGGCGATACCGGAACAAGCTTGACTCTATCGGCTTTCGGTTATTCACGGAGTTTACCAGTTTACAAAATGTTCATACACACGTAAGTTCCGTGTGATTGTATTGGTTGAGCACTGGTACTCCTCCGGTGAGTATCGGATTGGACAAACTAAAGACTGTGTTGTTGAGTTTATTGTTCGAAGGATAGAGAGCCTTTTAAAATCCCTTATAGGTGCTCCCACAGTACTGTAGTTATAAATAAACTCACTTCACTGTTTAGTTGACGACTACTTCTGGACACGCTGTCTTCCAACTGATGCGTACAAAAACGTTAGGGAAGAGCCTTCGCCTATTATGTAACTTAGATGATCCACCTATATATCCCACCCGGCTGAATGGTGCTGTTAAAATGCGCGTAAAACTGACAAGCTGACTCCGTTCAACCGTTCGATTCAAGTCCAACGAGCAGATTTGTCGACAAAAGAATGGTTTGGCAATGGAATCACTTCTAGGACCGTTGTTTGCCGATATGTTCTCAGCGAAACTCGAAAACAATCAAGTAAAATCTACCCTTCAGTATTGTGTGCTATACACATGATAATTGGATGATATTCTGTGCGTGATCAACACGACAGCAGGAACAAATGAGCTATTGAGCAAGTTCAGCGCTGCTCATCAGAACCTAATATTTGCTTAAGGAATAGAAAACGACAACAAATTGGCATTTCTAGACGTCTGTTTGAGTTGTAGATCGGATGGCTCAGTGCAACGATCAGTGCATAGGAAGGCGACTTGGAAGGGCCAGTATATTCATTTTCGCAGCTTTGTACCGCTCAAAATGATGAGGAATTTTATGCGCTGCCTAGCAGATAGAGCAAGGAAAATTTGTATTAGAGACAGAATACAAAAAGAGCTCCGGTTCTTACGCACTAACCTCATACACAATGGCTATCCAGAACGATTGGTTAGCAAGATGATTCAGTGCGGTGGAGACATTGTGAAGAAGACCGAGGTCAGAGAGAAGGCGGTCTACATTGCCTTGCCTTTCAAAGGGGGATACATCAGCAGAAATAATACAAAGGAGACCATCCGATGCTGTTAGTGAAGCATTCGACACAGCATAACTCAATATTTTGTTCACGTCCCAGCCAATTGTGTGTTTACGACTAAAGAACAAAATGCCGGATTCTGCCGTCTTATTTACGTGTTCTTGTGGAACAACGTACATAGGCCGCACGGTCAGATGTTTGTCCGAACGAATCCGTGAACAGCACCCCGCATAGCTAAATACAGGAAAGATCAGATTACTTACCAGTGCAGTGGTTTCACACTTAGTTGAAATAAATCACACTGTGAATGTGACCGCGGCATTCCGTTCCCTGTATCGTGTTCGTGGTTGACTATCAAGGCAGATTCGATGTCGTGTGCTAGCCACAGCGGACGCGGTAAGAATTCGGCTGCACAACTCCCCGCTGTGTGCCTAAAAACTATTTGTGCAGGCGCTTAAGTTCCCTTGGCGCACTCCTCACACAACCCATATCCCGAGTGGTTCCAACGATCGGATGACCTAACAATTATGTGATCATTGCGAAGTCCACATACGGTTCGAAGACGAAATCAGTCCCAGATAACCTATCAGGTTTCTTTCCTTTCCCAAAACATTTGATTGTTTTTCATGTTTGAATATTGCTACATTAATAAACAGTTTGGAAGTTATTGTGATGTATTTGGCATGACTAAAAATCATTAAAAATTGTTGAATGATTGCGTTTGGTAGCTTCGTTGACACCGCATACAAATATATCTACATAAATAAGCACCACTAGAAGTCACTGAAAGGGTTCCCAAGCCGGTAAAGTTTCCGCATTATCTTCGGAAATCGATTTCTTTGACAAACAAATGTGAATGAGGTTGATATGCTAATCGATTAATTCCTCGGGGGAACAGTTACGGTTTATAGTTTTCAGACGTATGTAACAGGTCGACTAAAAGCCCTGTCCTTGAGTTCTGCCATGCCTCTATTCTCAAATTCTTGTCAGAACTATGCATACGGATGACAACCATTTTCATCAGCTACGAAATTTTGCCAACACAATGAAGTTTTCTCAGGCGTGATAAGTGTGTTTTCTGACCCAGTCAAGTTGGGTACCAACAACTTTGAGTAAGAAATATGCACTACCCATCCACCGATGATCCTCGTAACCCGTAAGTGATGTCACTATGTCCTCTAACCACACAAAGTCAGTCTATTTTCACACATCCTGATGCCAATTGATGTTACTGGTAGTACATGAGAATGTGCAAACTCAGATTCTGGGGGGTTGGGTTGAGCTGTAGGTGTGTTAACCGAAAGTCATCAGTCGCATATAGATCAGGGGCGACTGAAGACCAAAGACGATTTCTGTAAACTATAATTTTCAAACGGTTATGTTCTAGCACAGTGCAGTTTGAACAACAGACGCCCAAGAAAGAAAGATTTCTACGAGTGCAAGCCTCCTTAGTAAACTAAGGATCCAGAGGATATGAGAAAAGTACCGATTTTGACCGAAAATGATCTGGATAGGAGTTGAGGTCAGGTTTATTTCGAGACAATTTGGTACAAGAAGTTATTCAAGACGAGGAAANGAGGAAACATGAAAGTGCACGAACGACAATTCGATGGCGGTTCTAGTCAAACTTCGGGAGCAAATTGGACGAAGGGCAGAAGTGGGACTTTGATCTTGACTGGATATGTTACTGTGGTCACTTACTATTTTGAACAAGAGAAAGTGGATCCCGTTGGATGATGACTGCGGGCTGCATCACTGTCGGAATCTAGTCAAATGTAAATCACATCGTTATTCAGATTGCTACTCGGAACACAAACCAATCGAAAGAATTGGGGACTTCGTGGTTAGAAGAATAAGGGAGATGAATATTCAGAAATACAAAAGGTTTTGAGAGATCTATTAGACAAGAGTGGGAAGCAGTTTAGCCAATTCTGCATTGCGAGGTGCACGACTTTCAGTTTTGACCAGATGACCAAACACAGAACTGATCTCCGGTTTTGCCAAACAAATATTCGGCTTGCAATGGAAATGTTTGTGATAACCAACAAAGAGTGCACTGGACAGCTGTTTCGTTCTGCATGGGACTCGTCAGCAGTGCGTACTTTTTGTGTCCCCGTGTCAGGACTCGAACCACTATCAGTCGGGTCGGGACTTCAACCCTCTACCCCGGAGCTACACGGCCGACGGTCATCACCCTGTGCGAATGGTTCAATCAGTTTTGGAGTAGCAAGCTCGGATTAGCCCATTCGCGATTGTTTAGAGGCACCAAGCACCCTTGATGAATTTGGGTGTGGGTTTCAATCGCATGCAAATGCATCCAATTTGTGGGGAATCAACGATTTCCCAAGGAGTGAAACCCACACCCAAGAGTGCCTTGTACCGCTGAACAATCGAAGGGATTAATCCAAGCTTGCTACTCTAAAAAATATTCTACTTATTTACCACGATTGTATACCACGGGGCTTTAGGGCTTTGCACTTTAATTTTGGACTCCGATCATTATGTGGGCAATATTATGCCTCAGAGATGAGAGTATTTCTCGCCATTTGTGTACTGATAGCCCAATTTAGGGTAGACTGTTTCACTGTGTAAATTGGTGGTAATTAATTCACTCTCCCCCAATGTATTATGTGTGATAAAACGCGGACTAGTTGAGATTTGGAAATGTGGGTCCGTATCACAAGTCTTCTACGTGTTTACATACAGACTGGGTCTACGTAGCACGATTGACCCATAAACGGTTAATGTCAACTAGATATCGAACATTCGGGGCTGGATCTTAATGTGACCTTTGATTGCTAGGCATTTTGCGATCGATCATCAAGGTGTTCTTCCCCCATCTCGCAAAATTTACTATGATTTGGCGTTATACGTCGATTTGTGTCTTTGTGTCCCTAATTGCTGCTAATTGGGCAAAGAATATTTGAATATCATAGCAACAGCCGGTAAACTGGTACCTAATCCGATGTGTTTGTTCTTTTTTCCCTCTTGATTGCGCGGATATCGTAATCAGATTGTGGGACCGATATAGATAGCATTTATCACGTGAATGAATGAATTAACATTTCTGTAGTGTGTATGTGTGTGTGTGTAATCCTGTTAAACCAGATCAAGGGAATGAATGATTGCATCACGAAACGTTTGTTTTGTGTGCACACAATGATCGATTTTAAAAGTACTATCTTGTGGGAGCCTCATATACATTTGCGATAGCAGTGAAATGGAAACGATATCATTTTATGCATAGTACAATTATAACTGATGTTTGGTGATCTGAAACATGTATAGGGATGCTAGCCAGCCCGCTCTTGATGTTGAGGATGTTTCGTTGTCAGATTGGTTGTAATTTGTTCGCACAGGTTCACCTTGTCCCCCTGATATTCCCCGAGCGAACCACCTTCAGCCTGACCCATGACTTTTATTGGCTCAGACGATTCAAATGATCTTTTGAGATGTATCCAGTTCCATAACTAATCAGGTCATCCGATCGATCATTGCACTATCGAATTCAAAATAGTCTATTCACGAAATACATGACTATAGCTTTGTACGAGATGGCGTAGTTCACGTTCCCATGCCAATCGAATGAGATTATTCTTAATTAAAAGATACTGGCAACCTTAGCTCCAACAAAAGATGACTGTGGGGTTTCAAAATTTGTAACGGGGGCATACGTAAGTTCGAAATAAAATATCGATCATGGGATTGGAACACACCAAATTTTCTATCGATAAAAATTCAGTTTTAACGGTTAAACAAAGATACTTCAACGGATACAACAAATAAACCACGACTTTCATAAATCTTTCCGCAACTTTGCATTTCCTTCTCAGTATTATCTTTGACTAGGTTTAATGTTCCAGTATCACGAGAGCTTAAACGGGTACAATCAACCAAACGTTTGACACTTGTACGATGCAGCATGTCTTGCCACGTACTGCATGCGGTTCCTCATCGTAGCAGATTTCATATACGTCTGATACCACACTGTGTGTTGCGAAATACGCAGTCACGGTCGATAATTTTTATAACAGAGGAAATCAATCCATGTTTTGTAAGTGGGCAAAATACCGCTAGGCTGATCAGGTGAGTTTTCTTGGGAACTTCACAATCGGTGCCGTCGTTTAGACAAGCCCTTGGGACAGCGAGTGTGCGTGTGTGAAAACTGCAGTCCGTTAGGGGATAGGGTTCTGTTTATTGGACTATGCTCCGCCCCCGCACCCCTTGATGAGAGTAAAAATCCAGGATGTCCAATGAAGCCGGTGACGAGTGCCACTATTAGAAAGACATCTTCACGGTTTGTAAGTCTCTTCTCGATTGTCTCGGAGTCACGGGTTATAGACAACACTGCTAGATAAACTGACAGTGGTTCCACTACTCCGATGTGGCTCCGGACGTTGTCTGTTTTATTTTCTTCTGCTAATCACCTGAAGGCACTGAGAAGGGCTTCCTCCGCAGACACTATTTGAGACACAGTCATCTGAGGCAATTTGCGATATGCAACAACCACAGATGCAATTATTTATTCACTCTGGATCCAAATGTTGAACATCCAAGTAACAAGGACCGGTTATCACAGTTCCATGTCATCCGATTTCAAATGAGCACAAAATTACCCAAAAGAATAAATTATCCCATTGGGGTTGGATAAATAAAATCCAATTCCGTTTAAATGACCACCGACAGAATTGCGAATGACTTTTCACGCTCTGATTCCTGTCTCCGAAGCCGGTTATCGTTAACCCCCGCGTATTTAATGCATTCGATCTGTTGCACAATCGTTTCAAGCTTTGAGCTATTCTTACTCGCTTATTTTCGCTTTCGTTTCATTACCGCTAGCAATAGTCCTCATGGAAGACAAGTGACAAGTGCAAAGTATTTGTTTTATTTACGGATCAAATCATTAATTGAGGAAATCAGCTTGTCTTGATCACGAAGAACGAAAAACCAAAACATACAAATGCCTATCAATGAATGTCTGAACATGGTGAAAAGTCGTTTTAACAGCGACCACACACTCAGCGATCGAATGAACTTGACAGCTGACGAAATAGTGAAAGCAACTGAACTATGTCTGAAGTCAACATTATTTGTGTATAACCGTTCACTCCGCAAACAAACTGACGGTGTTACCATGGGATCACCCATTTCACCGATGATTGCGAACTTGTTTATGAAAGAAGAGTAGGCAGAATGGCTTCTGAATTCGGCAACTCTGGTGGCATCACGTGGACGATACCTTTGTCATCATAAAGAAAGTGAATGTTGAACCATTCATGCAATTTTTAAATAACTTTCACAATCAAATCAAGTTCACGCTGGAAACGACTAACAACACCCTAGATTTGCTACGTGGGCTCCGGTTAAGTATCGGTGACGATACACAGAAAAAAATACGTACCATTTGACCAACATCAGGATAGCAGTAGGACCTCAGCCTAACTACTAGCGCTGAGAAACTAGTGACCAACAGAAAAAAATAAAACGTCAAGAGATGAACCGGATTATTAAAGATTTTGAAAATAATAAATATCCGAAAGAGGTCATCGAGAAAATCAAACGTCGCAATATCAACCCATTACAGTCAGCTACACCGAAAAACGATTGATTGTCAACTGCTGTGATTCCATATTGTAAAAACACGTCCAAAGACATACGACGAATATTTGGCCGTGTCAACATGAGGGTTGTGTTCAAAATTACTAACACAATTTACTCAAAACCATTTGACCACAAAGCCCCTGAACATATGCGTCTAACGAAAAAGATTCCAAATGATGCGGCAGTTTGGAATCGAGTGGAATACAGTTCTGCAATCGCTGGTCATGCAATGTGCGAAGAACATGCAGTCGATTTTAAAATCCCGTGTGGGTTCAGAAGTCACAGGGAACGTTTGGTAACCGGAACTCTCCTGATCAAATCATCCAATTTAATTATGTAATGTGCCATCCTACCGGAGCAAGCCGAGGAATCAAGAACAATACTATTTAATAGTTCATGACAAAATACCAAATCGCCATTGTGCGCACTCTGTAGCTCTCTCTCTCTCAGTTGCACCTTGCTTTGGTTCCGGTTACCTAATAACCGTTTTTGATCGATCGATTTGATAACCGATCACTACTCCGCACAACCACAAGTGCTCTCACACACGGCATCGGACTATCGAACTATCTCCTTCACATAATCCGTTTTGTGTAAGTGTCATTTGATCTCTCGAATTTCATACCGAGTTTGTACATAAGCGTTTATCCGTTGCTAAGCACTGATTAGTATTTCCTACCCACCCTTACCGACCCCCAGTCCCCACCCCAATTCTAATCGATCAGTCCTCGTAACAGCCGTGACTTCCGTGACTTCCGTTTTCGCTCGATGTAGTACTTTGGCTCGACAGTTTTTTCTGTTCGATGACCAACGATTTTACCCCGCTAGTTTGATCTCAGTGCCTGTACTTCATATCCTCTTTAACTGAATGATCGTTAGGTAAAATCCCTCAGAAAATGCCCCAAATGATGGTTTAGACTAGTGATTACCATGTACTTCTGTGATGATCCGGGCTTACGAGACGACGCATTCCCTGAAGCGACGCGTTAAAGTTTTAGGACAACTGTGATGAATCAAACTTCATGGGTAACGTCAACAAAGAGCGTACGTTTCACTGCTTCTAGACTACATACCATAGGTAGATTGTACGAGCCAATGAGAGACCCGTGCAGCCCAGACAGAAGCTGAACAACGCCAGAAATACTAACACATTTTATTTAATCTCACTTATTTCTTCCAATAAACGAACTACTGTGGCCTTTTCCTCGCGTCTCAGTTCCGTGGGATAATGCGTGCAAGTGCCAGTGCGGTCCAGTGCTTACATGATCCAGTCCGTGATTGCTAATCCTTGGTTCCTATTTCGTGATTCGTGTTTCGTGTTCATTGCGTGCTACTACTACCATTACTACAACCACTACAGATTCTTGTTTACCCGTAGGAGTACATTAGTTGAACGCTAGTTTAACTCATACATAAATGGATTCCGTCTACTGACTTGGCACGTTACACACCCTTGGCTTAGATATTGGGTGTCTCTTTCAATGATCATTATTCGCTTTTTATTACCTTTTTTCATTTTAATGCCAAGTACCGCAGAATCAACACAAGTTGATATTTTTGGACTGTAAACTATCTATTGTACTATCGTTTTTCATCAGTAATCACATTGAATTAAAATTAAAGTATCAATCAACGTGATTTTTCTTCCGTTCCATTTATTTTGGAAAGATATCCGAGATATTTGTTTCACGCTGTGGTAATTAGGACACTATTGGTCCGATTGCTTCTTCAAATAGTTCATAAATTTTATCTGAACACTTTTCTGGTTCAAACTCAAGTGTGAATATTTTCACCCCATCTGAAACAATCTCCAGTTACCTACCCTTCTCTTCCGGACTCCAAATGTTTTGTGCATCCTTGTTCGACACCGCTAAATCCGAGCTTTCCTTGACCTACAACCTCCGACTGTATCCATGGAAATTGGGTACCGGAAACAGTTCGAGTGAGAGATATTTTTACTGTTCTGCTTACAGACTGCAGTCCATCCCTCTCATATACCCAAACGGTTATTTTTGACCTGTCTCGTTCGAATTACTAACTGTTTATCAGTACAGATAACAGCTCTAGAAATCTGGTGTAGGAAGTAATCCCGGTCAATCCCATTTGAAAAACTGAAAAACATAATGGTGGTGTACACGTCTAAGATGCAAAGATCGATTCCCGAACAAGGAGGTCGATGATGACGATTAGACGTAATTGGTACGAGAACAGAACTGGAATCTATCTGTCTCCAAGTATGTATCTTTGACGAAATGAACTGATGAATGTCCTTGAGCACGAAGTTTAAAAGACGGTTGTTTGACATCAATGGCAATGCTATTACATCCCAATTCACAGCCCAGTTGGAGTTCATTTGGATTTCTGTTTTTCTACACGATGGCATCCTACATTTTCTAAGGCAACATTGGTCAATGATAGTTGAGTACAACAAATTTGTGCCAGACAACTGAGTGAAACGCAAACTTGGTTGGAAGTCTAACCGCTTGTTCGTTAATCTTTGCGAACTGTTTGAAAGCGCACTAGTTCATTTTCTAAAACGTTGCGCACTCTACACTCAACACTCTTGAACAATCGGAGCTTGTTGAATTCTGTTACTAGCCGTTTCAATAGCACCTAGTGGCTATAATACTATCATATATTGCATTCTATTTAGCTCAACAATTTATATATCATACAACAACATTCACTATGTGGTAAGAATGGAATAGATTAGCAGTGATTTGTCAAATCGTACATAGAGCTGATGCGCGAACGAATCACTCGATGGCCAACACTCAGAATTCAGAGAGAAAGCTTTACATGAGGCAAACTTGGCAAAATGCCACAGAAATTGGAGTGATCCATCCCCGGCATGTGTTGCAGTGAAGTCTGTGAATAATGAATAAGCACACCCACGATGTGTGATGTCGCCATGTATTATTCATGATCAGGTACGAGACACTCTGGCGGGATTGTTCCATGTGGAATTATCGAGCGATACAATCGAAGCTCAGATAATGATCGATCATGAATAGACAGAATTTAAGTGAACTCTTTCGCCTGCTATCTATCGGGCTCTCATCGGAGCAGGTATGTGTATGTGACTGATTAGCACGGTACAATCAACCGACCTGACCCATATTCCGATGCTCAAATTGGTTGAGCAACTCTAAGACCGTGAGGGTTATCTTCTGTGTGACTTCACATTTGGCCGGATTTGGCAACACGCAATCTCACTCTGAGCGTGGCCTGTGTGTCTAATGTCTAATGTTTCTCAGTGGACCTGTGGGTTCCTCGTTTTTCGTCCTGCACGGTAAATCACATTTCCTAACAAGCCCTGACGACCGCCAAATTGAAATTCTCGGTCTGTCCTTTCCCGGTGTCATCCCGATAGGTCTTCGGATCTGTCCACAACTTAATGAACAAAATGGCTGAGGTTGCCTTGTGCTGCGACTCCACTTTTTCACGGCTCCTTTGTTCTGCGGATATCAATAAAGCCTCAGATTACTAAACGCACAATTATTATCCTTTTTTGTGGAATAAATTCAACCTGTGATTGTTCAGATAATTTGTGATTCGAATCAAAATTAAATCAAATGATTATTAAGGGAAATACTTACGGGGGATACTTACATAGTTATATCATTTATCAGCAAAAATAATGATAAAATGTCACAAAGAGTTCCGGGTAGGAGATAACAAATAATGTAGTCTTCAACTAATTCACGCTTTTTTCAGCTGTGTACCAAGGTTTCATCGAGTCTCCTCTTGAAAGATTTAACAGTTGGGGCACAATCGACATGAGATAGAGGACGTTCCAGGTGTTACATACTCTAACGGTAAAAGATTGACGCTGGTATTCCAGTCGACAATTTGGATTCAGTAACTTGAAGTTATATCCCTAAAGGTGTATGTTGGGTTATAAGTTGCGCATCGGCTGACATGGATGATTCGGCTTCTGCAGTGTTTGACACACCAAAATCAAATCTCGAATTAGGTGGTACCGAGCAGGAGATCGTCTCCACTGATCGTAGTCTCTCCTCATAGGCAAGGCATTTTATTCCCTTGACCGTCCTAGTGATGCTTTGTAGACAATCCAGCATCCTACGCTACGATCACTTTGCATCCATGGCCTCTAGGTTTGGATAATGCAGTCTTTGTGCGGTGGAATGTACGCTGATAGCAAACGTGGGAACAGTGCTGATTCAAACCGACCAAAGACTCGTCTAAGTAAACCGACATTCTTCATAGCAGCGGAGGAAGTCTTAGCGCAATTGATGGAGCAGTCTAAATCCTCTTGAACAACAATAGCCAAGTTGTTTTCATGTGAAGTATGTGGTAACTGCTGATTTCCAAGCAAATACGAGAATGTTTTTTTGTGGCGAAGGGATAGGACTTTGCATTTAGAAAGACTGAATTCAATCTCGTTCTCCTTAGACCATTGATAAGCTGTGTTAAACGAAGTTTGAAGTATTAGAGAGCCCTCGGGTTCTGTTACTGTATTCCAGATTTTGGCATCGTCTGCAAACAGTATTGTTTTTGGACCTAACAATTTTGGTAGATCGTTTACGAACGCGAAAAGCAGACGAGGACAGAGTACAGACCCTTATGAAACACCACAGTTACGTTGATAGAACCGGATATGGAATCAGAAAAATGAACTGATGTGGCCTGTTGTCGGAGGAATGCTCTGGTCCAATCAAACTAGAAATTTCGAATGCTGTGATTGTAGAGCTTTTGTAACAAAAGTTGGTGATTCACCCAATCAAATGCTTTTGAGAAGTCGAAACAGATCAAATCCACCGTGTCCCTTTAGTCGACGGTTCTGGTTCATTCATCTCGAACAAGAAGCTGGTTGGTGGAGCAGGATCGCTCTTACTAGAACTCGTGTTGAGCTGTCGAAAAAATGTTGTATCTTTCGAGGTGTTCCATCAGAGAATCTGTCACAACCGATTCCATGACTTTCGATAACACCGGAAGCAGGGTTACAGGGTGGTAGTTAATGGGATCACTATATGGGTGAAATAACTCCTCGTTTCCATGATTCTGGGAGTGTTGCTTCATCAAACATCGATTGGAACAGAATGGTTAGCGGTTGGAATATGTGATTCGTCAAAAAGATCAGGGGTTTCCGGTGTTTGTTGTCCGCACGTGAGATTGCATTATTTCGCAAAGCCATTAGTTTTGCTTTGACGTTTTCAGCAGTAAATGATGTCTAGGTCAGTGAAAGAAAAGGTAAGATGATTCAACCGGGGAGGTATTTGTAAACCTTGAACCTGTGGTACTGAGAAAACGTTGGAATACTGGGTTTTCAGCATTTCAGCTACTTCTGTTGGAGTTGCTGCAACCTTCCCGACAGGGCGGCTTAGTGCCTGTATACCAAACTTTACTTTCCGAATCAAGTTAATATGTTTATACAAAATCTCGTAGTTAGAAATAAATCTGTCTGTGATAGCGCCTCTTAGTGTATCAGTTTATCCTCACTAATCAGCCTGATGCAGTGGTTCCTCAGCATACGGTAGTTACTCCAATTGATGAGATTCAAAAGACGTTTATAACCTCACCAGGATAGACCCCTCAGAGATATCCACTCCCTCGTGCAACTTGGAATATGTGAATTTCGGTTGCCAGATTTGGTGCCGACTATATGTTGTTAGTCATTGATGTTGCTGTGTGTCATATGACTGTCGAGAAATTTCTGCCATAATACCACTGGATTGGGTTCTTCATCGTGGAAGACCCACTGAGAGAGAGTACTACGGTTTGCAATCGCGTTTCATCTATGAATTTATGCACGCTATTTGATGAACTTCCTTGTATTGAAGACAAGTACCAAATATATTTGAATGAAAGTACTGCGTGATCGCTGCGCCCCAGGGGGATACACACTGAAAGATTCTACCATCGCCTGTTCGTTTTTCAACATTGAATCCAGTATTGATGGTGACTGCAGGCTTCCAAGCCTGACGACCTCCACGCGGTTGTACAATGGCTGCGAATCAACCAGCCGTTTGAACTAATGTTGGAATAATGGACGGAGGATGGTCGTTGATTTATTGAGAGAACGTGGGTAAATAGTTGTGTAAGAGTGTGTGATATGGTTCGCAAAAGATTTCCGTTGGTCATCTCCTACGATGATGAGGGATGTCAGACTATTCCAATCAAACATTGATCGCAGTCGGATAGTCGTAACTTACACCAAAGTGTGTCAGGAGCCGAAACCGCAGGATTGATTATCTCTCAACGAAGATGATCAAAAACATAAAGCAAAACAGCACCGCCACGTGGAGGAGGATTGAATATTACTAGATAAATCTATGGTCAAGAGAGTTTGGAATATCTGATTGCAACTGAAATCCACGGCAATCATATCCTATTAGAAACGCCGCTTGGAACATTAACTGAGGAATCCTTGGTGCAACAATAGTTCAGGTATCGTCGATGTATAACGCCCTTTGGTTGAGATGTGATATCCTAGTCAACCACAATGTAGTCGGCTAATAATCATTTTTAGGGTCAGGCTCTGGTACTTTGGTCTTTCAATGACAGTGTATTGATAATATCGGCTAACAGTGGATTACCTGGGATCTGGGATCTAGCAGTGGTCTCGGGCGCAGTTCTGGCGGACGTCTTTTCTTCATTTCTTGCCATGACTGCATAACGTTTGCGGTCATTTCCGGGTATCATTGAACCGTTACCATGATGAACAAGGAAGCCGACTGATTGACTTGCTAATAACATTCTGACTTTTCTAGTAAATCCTGAACGGAATAGAAAATAGGATCAGTTGCGATGTAATTATGAGTCAAACCCATGATAGAGAAAAGAGGATTCAGGAATAATAATTGTATGATTATTTGAACGGCTAACCGGAATCTTTCTCTCTCTCTCTATCTCTATGTGGGAATACCTAACAGTTTGAAAACCACAGAGTATACACGGTTCAAAAGCGTGCTGCTGCGACCAAAAAGCCCACTCATCGCAAGAAACAGGTGATTTCTAAATATCTGGCAACATCATACGATCAAGTATGACGAAACCTAAATCAGTGAACTCCTTTTGCAATGGATGACATAAATGTGCAAATTTGATGATCTGTTATCAGTTTATTGTTTTAAACATAAATCAATCAACTCTGAACTCTAAAATGCTAGTAGATATCTTTGTTACTCGGATGAGCTGGAGAGAATGAGGAAACTCGTCAATCAGACAGCACCCTGTTTTTTAACTAATCAATTCTTCAGATAGGCAGTTGCATACACGGAGCACATTCAATGCTGGGTTAGATACCGATTGACCGAATCACATAATTGAGGGTCAGTCTCTGATTTGACCCCTTAACCCCCCCCCCACACACACACACATCACTCACCACAAACACACTGAATAACATTACATCAGTATCAGCCTCCACCCTCACCCAAGGGCAGTGAAAACACAAACAGCCTGCTTCATACATCGCTCAACATTTATTGATGACGAATCATGGTCCGGACCCGGCAAGCCGATTTAAGATCAGTTACGCCAACGCTGAACCCCGGACTGCTTAGGTTTGCGGAGTCGGTTGCAACCGGGCAATGAACACCTGGCCTGCGTGTGCGAAAATAATTGTCAGCCACACTGTCACACTGCCTTGGCAGTGGTGAAAGTGTTTTTTCCTCCAAGTCGTATTTTTGTGTAACCCGATGTACGATATAAACGATATAAACTGTAGTTTACTGCCGTGTTGTTGTACCAGTTGAGATGCAACGAAATCTGCCTTAGCATAAATCGTGTAACCTAGCTCAGTTGTACTCTCTCTTCTAATTCTCAAGTGACCAAATCCACCGCCCGAATTCAGATTCGGTCTCGTTCTGTTTGCAAATAACCGAAAATGTGCCATCAGCCCCATGACAGAAATGTACTCACATTTGAGCCATCACCTGTGAAAAACGTTTTAAACCAGTTTGCACCTGATTGCGATTCACCCTGTAGCACGTTTTTTGGGATCCGGCCTGATCCATCCATGCCTGGATAGAAGGCGAGCGAGAGAATTTCGATGATTAACTCTGGCAGACAAAATGTGAAATGAACACATGCATAAGTCGCACTATCGAAAGAAACCATCTACAGCCAATGAAAAATGTAAACACTTAATTCAGTATTCAGGTTATGATTGTTTCCAACCGAGCCATAACCTCGGAGGCTGGTGCTGGTGAGATGAGTGAGGTCTTTGGCCTGCAATAAGCTCACAAAGATGTGGGTTGTGCGGTTTATCGTGTAAACGAAAAATGCAAAACGGTCTAATCAGCTGTTGTCCGGTAGCCGAGTGAGTACCATGCTTGCTTGCGTTCTACCTGTGCTGAGGATCTGAGTTCGATCCCCAGTTGGTTCGGTGGATTCGCACTGTTCGGATGAGACCTAACCAGGTCGAAACAGCTGCCCACTGCTTCCTAGCTTTTCAGTTCACGCTTTATTTGTCATATACACGACGAATTTCCCCTTTGAAACTTAATTTAGTGTAGAGTTTCATTTTCGTAATGCCGAACGGTTCAGAGCTGTACCTGTACATGATACCACGCAGGAGAATCTCATCCGCGAACCCTTACCGTGTATCTCACGGATTAGTGGGTTTTACGTCTGTATTCTTCATATTGTACCTATTTCGAGCGCGTATGCAGTTGCATGTTTCTTGATAACAGCCCCTCGAGACAGTCGAGTGTGATCCAGGCCTGGGCGTTGACTGGAACCGATGATAGGCAGAGTGTTTTTCGGCTGCTCGTTCGATAGAGAGCAGAGAAACTCGAACACTATGAATCAAACGGGTCGGGTCAGACATGACCAGGGTTCACAGTGGAATTAAAAGACGCAGTTGCCGGAGCTCGTCAGATGTTCATCCTACTGTAATCCTTTTGTATATAGGTTTCCAGGCATAAATGACTTCTTCTCCAATATTCCAAACGTTCATCCCATTGAATGCATCAAACTTATTCTGAAGTGACTTGATTCATTTCAATAATTAATGCATCAAATGCATCACCTTGGTTGGTAACGAAATGTTTTCAATATAATTATAGAGCTCCAAATATAGGTGAACAAAAATACTGTAGGTATTGTTTTTCAACAAAAAATGACCGTTTTGTAATCGATTCTCTATATAATCTGTGCTCATTTTTTCTTTTTGAGAGAACACGACAACACGTCAAAGAAATGGAACACGAACTTGTACAGTACTAGAAACTTTTCATTAAAGTTTTTAAATTTTCTACCGATTTTCTGGTGACCAAACTTAAGCAAACAAATGAATTCCAGTTTCTTTTCTCTTTGCCATTTTACCCTTATTTTGTAAAGCATGGAACAAACCGCCCCAAATTGAACTCTCGGGAACCTGGATTGGTGAACACTTAAACTGTCTCAACGAGGCAATGTTCACACAATCACGCATGACTGCTACCAACACTTCACTGCTGTCGGAAAGACAGAAATCTCCCTCGGGATGAGGTTGAAGTGTGTGTGTGTGTGTGTGTGTGAGAGCACGCACGAGCTCCATAGCCTCTTTTCAGCACAGATTTCCTCTTTTCAGGCGATTTCAACTNCACACACACTAGCATCCTGTCCGGAACAACATTCGTTCGAGCAAGGATTCACCTTTACACACAGTTTTTATCTCTCTCTCTCTCTCTCTCTTTTGTGTGTGCGTGTGACCGTCTTACAGGTAGTACTGAACTCCAAAAAAATCAGGTGTACATGCGCGGTGACTACGAGGACAAATTTGCGGAAATACTGTCAGACGGGAATTGATGACCATTTGTCACAGAAATGGACACTGACTTAACTCCCGAAAAACAAAAGAACTACTCTGATGTTCTTGCTAGATCAGTTTGTGTCAAGAATTGACATTTGTTTAAACAACGGGACTGGTCTGTCACACGACAACAAGTGGTAATTTGGATGCTGCTGCTGCTGCTGATGATGATGATGAAGTGCAAGGAAAGTGATTTTCATTCGACTGCCGGTTGATTGCCAGTCATTGAATGTGTTCATTCTAAAGCAGTTCATTATACTTGAATACAATTAGAAGCTTTAGCTAGTGAGAAGATCATGGCCTTAATTAGGATGTTGAAAGTTCTAATCTCAAAATTGGTTTTCTCACAACATCAAAGAAACCAATTCGTCTTACTTGGAAGATGAATACTATACATGGTAATTTGTTTTTCATTCATAACGGGGTTTTCAAACAAACTGTGCCATCGTAAGTCCGATCTGCCTGCTGATTCCACCGAAAGATGTTTGCGGATTGTGTAACTAATGCCAGCAGAAAGATGTTTGCGAAATCTCTTGCCCAAAGAGGCAAAAACGAGTTTGGGGATTCCCCCATACACTCACAGACACACACACAACCACACATATATATGAACTCCCTCCTAAAAATATTGAAAGTGAAACGTTGAATCTTTTCTGTGCTCAACTGATGAGCTTGGCAAGACCAAAATTGTGGATATCCGCATGCATTCTGTTGACTTCCAGTCGACTCTGTTCACAGAACACATATCACTTAGGACAATCAGTGGCAAACAATGTAAATAAGTGTACTTGACAAAATATTGAAAATCGATTGTTCTCGTAGCTCGGGTGAACTGATTTCCATTTCGCCTGTTCGCCGAGCTTGGCAATTTGTTTGCAAACGTTTCATCGTCACCAGCCGGGGTGACATCATCAGTGCTTGTGAAGTGGCAGCACTGATGATGTCACCTCGGATGGTGACGATGAAACGTTTGCAAACAAATTGCCAAGCTCGGCGAACAGGAGAAATGGAGTAAGTGTGCTTATCACCAAAGGAGAACGAATGAGCATATGAACATGAAGAATGGGCCTAGATTTGGACAGGCTTCCAGATCACCAAAACAGAATGCTCTATTTACCAAAAATCGGTATCGACGGACTCGTAGGAACTCAGGATATTGGAATTTTGCCACATTAATTAACAAATGACGAATAATACATCAGGTTTCGCGTTCAATTGAAGTCAATAAATACATTGTGCATCCTGATGTGGTGAACTTTCCGCATGATTCACAAATTACGGTAGAGTGATCGAGCAATGTATTAACAAACAGATGATAAAAAGCGTGAATTGAAAATCTAGCGGAACTCCTGTACAGCGGTTTTGACTTGGCTTTTCCGTTTACGCTTCATTTACTCCATACACGAGGAATTCCTTCGATCAAACTGAATCAAATCCCCGATTAGTACTCACATGCAACCAATGACAAAGTTCTTGGTGGCCCAACTGGTTTATCCGACCGGTTAAGCGATTTACCAATGTGTTTAGGAATCGGGGAAGAATGGTCCTAATATTTTTGCGGATGTCCGGGTGGGAAGAAAATGTTGAACTGGGAACGAGCAGGGCAATTGGAGATGATTAACATACGATTTCACTGGACGGCGATGATCTGTTTGTACGATAATTTGATTACGTAAAAAATACGATTTCATCATGGAAACGAAACTGAGACTGACTGGTACACAGAGGACATCGCGTCATAAAAAAAATTAGTTTCTCCCCCTCCCCCCGTTCATATCAGGTAGCAGGTAGCGGGGCCACAATGCTTCCTATGTTTAAAACTTGGTCAATTATTAAATGAAATGAAAGGTAAATTAAATCGATCAATAAAAGTACATATGGGATAGCCCGGTTGCGTGCAGAGCAAACCAAGAGATGTTTGTGATCACTTCCAGAGAACCGAAAATTTCACTTGCATCACTGAATCCTATTTAGGTGAAACTGACAGCTATTTGAATCAACAATTTTCACCGCAAATCCTGATTCGGATGCCTCCTACCCACTCCCGTCAACACTCAGAGGCTAACCTGTTATTATGACTTGTTGCGAAATCACAGAAACGTGATTTTATGAGTAATGTGTGATGATGAAAACCTGGTTGCATCATCACAATTCAAAGCGCCCGNCCCTCAGGGTACGCTAACAATAGAACTAACATACCTTAACTTCCCCCCTCTCTTTTTCCCACCGCTGCTATTGAAACGAACAGTTAGCGTAACTCTTCTATTGGTGCGATCTTGGAGCGCTAGATCAACACACCTCAATTTAAAGAAAATTACATGATCGAAAGATTGGTAAGGTTAGTATGTGTGGCTAATGGTAGTTCTTGATCCAATCAATAAAACCAAAACAAATGATCGGTAATTTTGTGTGAACTATTTTTTTTAATAAGAATCGAGAATATGCTGTGGAGAACACATCAATTGCACATGTATGGGATCCCATCGCGAGGATCGGATTACTTATATCCGAAAATAACTCCAGTTCACCTATTCGCTTCAGTTCTATCGTCTTCGTTGATTCATGCAAATGTGGTGTCATAATTGATAAGCAATCATTCCAATAAGAAAACGCCAATATCAAAACAGGAGGCTAAAATCTAGCTCCGTTGCAGCGTACTTATATTATTGGTAGTAAATATTTAAGTAATTACTTTTACATTCGTAATCAATTACGATGTTTCACATCTGATGAAACTTGCTCGTCGTTTGAATCCCACAGTAGCACAGACAAGGAAAACTTGCATGAATATTTTAACTACTCGCAAGTAGTAAAAACGAATCTTGTATTTTCCTGTGTTTCAATCGTAGAGAGCACGACAGCGTGATGAGCATCATGGCGTAACTCGTAGTCCCATGAACAGCCTAATTGACAAACGACGAGACCAAAAGAACTATAGCTGGAAAAACCGTGCAGAACAGAAACATGAAATTGAAAAAATGCATAGATCGAAACAACCGTGTAGCCGCACTAGCGCGTGGCAGCGGCGGTCCAGTAGTGGGTAATTACTTCTTAACACATTTGGTGATCTTGAGTACGAACTCAAACCGTAGTTTTTTCTCGTAACACACAGCATCCACCTGATTTACCAATATCCAACTGCAGAAAGTTTGTTCTACAAACAACTATTCAAAAGATTATTTAAATTGAATTAATCTATACAAAAATCGTGACCAGTGTAGAATTACTTCTAACTGACAACCAATTCACAAACCAATAAAACACACGAGGACTTTACACGATAGCATTTCCATCTGGTGTATTGTGGCGCAAAATCCTTTATGCATATAGCGAAATAATATAGGGTCGCAATCTGTGTATCAGCATTATCTCACAACCCTTTAAATGAATTAATTAGTTGAGGGCGGAATTGTGTGCCCTGCATATTCGCATCCGTGAAAATGGAAATAATAAAGTGTATCGATCATTCCTGGCTTAAGATAAATTGAAAAATTGGTCACTCGCATGAATTTCCACGTCTTTTGGTTCGAAATAAATTACGAACGTAACACATGTTGTTTTCTTGTGAAGTCTTAGCAAAGCTGTTCGACAATACCAAGAACAACAGTAGGTTTGCCATCGCTGAATTTATTATAATTAGCTGCCTAATTTGGAAAACCGGCTCTGGGTATCCTAACGGAGAAAATGTGATTCTAGTACGCTGTATCATAAACTCGCAGAAGTATAGATTCCTTTTATTGGCTAGTTGGAAAAGAGCGATTTCATTTCGATATTATCCTATGTGACTTGTCCCTTTCGGGACCTCACCGTTCTCAGTGACAACTGACACCCTGAGAAAGTAGTTAAAAATACTAGGTTGCCCTACAAACCTTTTTCCACAACCTTGGAATCTAGATAACACAAAGTGCACTTGTGTTCGATTTACATGAAACGTTCCGATTTACAATGAAGACTTGGGCAAAATTACTTATCCCAGATCAATTGACCAGGAGAGTAACTAATTATCAAATTGTCTTCCATTCATTTATACAGATAAACTGTAAATAGCTTGGTCCATGCTTTTGTTTAAAAAATGAAGCACTGTCTACCACATCTCTATGAGTGTAAATATGTATCGCTCTATAGAAAAAAAATCTTTATTTTATTACCAATATTCACCGCTAAACATAGTACGCGCGGATGTACCAACCCGTTTCCAAATTAACCACTGAATTTAAATAAACAGAAACCCATAGAGATAAAAGGGACACCTTGAAAAATTTTTATACCGAGACATAAATGCAATTCAATCTATGCCCATAACAGACAGTTTTACTGAACCAGAGAGGTAAATTTCTATCATATATGTATTTTCGATTTCAGTTTAACAACTTGTGATCAGTAGCATGCAGCTTGAATCCAGCCATCAATCAAACTATTCCTACTTACTGTAACGACCTTGGAAACTTGCCATTCCGTTTGATTGTGAGTCTTGTTCATGACTCACTGGACCACTTTGTTCATGGTGAATGCATTTTCCCCTTCTACAGATTGTCAGTCAACTCCCTCTCCATGGAGAACCTCCAATCTGTCGACGAGTATTTCCGCTTACACCTAGACTCGGTGCATTTGCGGTTGTCTGGTGTATCCGTTCACGGAGGACATCCTGCCGCACACACGAACCAAGCATCTCACGCTACGTGTATTTGCCTCCACTAAATCGTGGGATCTTAGTCAATGTTCACTCGTATTTCGTCATCAACCAGACTCATCACTGTTTCATTAATCTATGATTTGGTACGAACAAAACAACAAGAGCAACCAGGATAGTCAAACCCTAAAATTGATAGACGAAATTTCAAAACGCATTCAATTTCCGATCATGAAATTACGTCAATTTCACACTGGTATCGAATTACTATATTATTATTGTGATTTAGAGCTGATTTTGTGTCTCAAAAATTTTAAAAGGAAGTCATTTGAAGGCGAAATAGGCAAGACTGAATGATGTAGTTATTATTCTAGCGGAAGACGTTTGAAACTGCTGTACATATATTTAAGAATATTGATTGATTGATTAAAGCTGACCACCTTCACGCACATTCCTCGTCTCTTCCAGTCAACTATACACTCTTAGGCACTGTAGACCCGAGTTTCGCTCTCATCAGCACTCATCAGTAGTGCATATCTACCGTCCCTTCCGGGATTTGAACTTCGGACCCACCGCATGGAGGGCGCGTGTTACCACTGTGTCAACCAGCTCATGCCAGGTTTGAACCGAGTAACCCATTCATGTTTGTTCCGGTGTGGACAGTCAATTCATTTTTTGCTCCAATAGGAATACTCTTTCCTCGCGATAACCCCAAAATCAATAAAATTACATTACCTAGAAGACAGAAGAGCACGTTGAAATGATTCAGTCTGTTTGAAAGCCAAATCAGCAGAGTTGCAGTGAGTTTATATGATAAAAATCATATGAGACTATTTTTATGTGAATGAAGGAGGAGATTACTCATAAGTAAGCTCTTGAAACAAAAAATAATGAATAATTACGGAGATTGTTTTGGTGCTGATAATTCTTAATCTTGGAGTGGTGAAATCATAGATACTTTTAGCAACAACTAATTGAGAAGTTTGAAATAGTCATCCGCCACTTGAAATTGTCAATTCACGATTTTTTTTCGTGTGTCCAGACCAATGAAGGTGAACTTTCATGGAGTCATCGGTTAGCCAAAGTATGACTCGCAAGCAGCGGGCTAGTATACGAAAACTACAGTCCATTTAAGACTGGGATCCATTTCATCGGTTAATGCGCCCTTCGGATAGGGACCAAATATCCAGGGTGCCAAATACACCTCGAAATCTGATCTAGCTGGTGACCACTGCCACCACTAGCGATGAATGTGTGTGGTTCAAACGTCCCTTTTGAGTCGGTTAAGATTACTGGTTGTGGCCAACTCATTTAGGTTACCTTCCCCAATAAATTAGCATTTCTTCTATGTATCCGGATGTTGGCTTTTCATCCCCTTATTTCTGTGAGAAAACACTATGGTCCAGTGAAGACAGAGAAGGGCATCCACGGCAGGTGCGGGAAGTGTTGGCTGGTCTGGGCTCATGGGGTGCAAGATAAGGAATACAAGACGCGATTGAAGACACCTGCTGCCCCCGGGATCTTACTGGGGCACATTCTATATGGTTATCGTTTGTAAAAATATGTCATACCGACACCTGCTGGACATGCGAGCCGTGGTAAACTTAGTAACAAAATGCGATGTGTTCTGATTTAGCGGATCCGTAGTTGTTACGCACACACCTGTTCCAGAGAACTTGTTGCGCTCTGCGTTTAAGTACCAATCCGCTTGATATACGAACCCTATTTTTGATTCGTAACAATGTTCAGCCCATGAGCCACCATAATACGGTGGTAACTCAGAGTTCGCAATGGTCGAAGATGGATTTCGTAAAGAAGCTTATGTCATGAACGCGTCGGTTAAGATCAATCTGAAAATCATTACTTTATGGTAAAATGTTTTCCAAATAACTTTTTTTTGAGAAAGTTGGAAATTTTATTCGATCGTTTTGAAACCGTAGAATTGCACCGTCATGACACCTCACTTCCATGACCCATACACAGTAAAAATAATACTATTATATGGATAGACCAAGATGTATACAGAGTCACATTAAAAGACAAACAATATAGCGAACACGCTCATTTTCGTAACCTGGTCTTCAGGCATTTACAGTTATGTGTGTGTTTATATCTAATGTAGAAGTAAATGTGACTGGTTTATACAGGTTAAGTATGTAATTGCAACAATGTCTGTCAAGTTTTTTCAGAGGGAATGGCTAAAAAGAGGACAGTCGGCGAAAGGGAGACCAAGGTAAACTCTAGAATTTTCCGATGACCTTTTTCACGAGCAATTTGTCACACCCTGTTGCGTCATCACGATATGACTCAGGTCATGGTTCGGGTCATCACGCAGGTTTGCTTGGAGCCAAAGTAACTGGAGTACGGCAACCATCATCTTCTGTTTGCACAGTGGAGGGTTCATGATTTTGATTGCTACAGCTTCTTCCGTTGCCAAGTGACGTTTCCGAACTTACTTCGATTTGTTTTGGGGTACTTTGTAGATGACTTTGAACGCATCGTTGTCTGGCTGATGCCCGGTATTAGCGAGGTGGGCCATAATCGCACTGGTTATTGTTTTCTTACAATTCGTTCTCAGCCAAGCTGGCTTATGTTCTCTCTCATTAAGTGAACAATGACAGAATGGAAATTTTTGAAACTATCAAATATATTACACATTCCAACACCTTTTGACCCAGCGAGCTCAGAGCAGCTCAAAGTAGTGAGATGTGAATCAAACATCCAGAAATTTCTCCATTATCCCAGCCGGAATAGATGTTCCCCCGGATAGTTTATTGTTCAAGCCTCAACGTTTCTCGTGAAGGAGAGGATTACTAAGCTAAAAACACGGTTCAATTTCTAACGCACAGGATGAATAAATTTTTCACTTTGCTCTACAAGCAAAGTGAAAACTTTTTTCTACATGCATTCTTCCACGTTCGATCCTAATTCGTTGTTCCCTCTTGGGTTGATAAGCACCGAAAGTTGACATTTTAGGTTCCACTTGCTTGCAGTCTTGTTTCTCTCCAATTTGCCATAACCTAATCAACGATTTACAGTTGATAGTGAACTGTAACTGCCCACCATTCATTTCCATCATTCTGAACTAACTGAACAGATAGGTGCAAAACGACTGTATAAAAATAACTCAGTTTAGATTAAGAAAATGACCTTTTGGGGAACCACAATCTCGACTTGGAGAACACTAAAAAAACAACTTGATCTAACTGTTGGATCCCGGGTGATTGATGCACAGGCTACTCAACTAATGATGTGTGTTCAAACAAAAGTTTAAGAGGAAACGTGTAAATTTTAAAAACGTTGCAATATCAAAAGATCCAGTCTCTTTTGCAGGAGATAAGTTGATTAACTAACTTAACACTCCAACGTTCTGTACCCCAAGTCAATGTGTTAGGTTCAACTCTGAAAGCCTTGGGCTTACCAATGTACACCTGTTTCGTACTTGTCAGGGGTAGTCAAGCTTGTGACAACTCAGGATGAATCACATATGTCCTTAACCCATCCACACAGCTCATCTCCGTGCGGTCTAGACTAACCAGGTGGATTGGCTGATTACCGATTTATCATATCGTATTTGTGTTTGAAATAAACTTGGACACGGTAGCCCAGGTAGCCTACTGGTTAAGTACAATTCTCTGTATAAATGGGTTCGACTTTTCACCGGCTGGGTAAAAATTCTAAGCTAGTGATATCTGACAAAATCGGAAGCAGTTCTACAATGCTTTTCAGCCTTACTTACAAATATTTGTTTATTTATTCCATATTTAGCTGATGATGTATTCTAGCCAAGAACTATTCTCGCAGCGTCCCCTTTAAAGACGATTCAATAAGTCATCTACGAAGAAGACGTTTGGACAAACGAATCTCACAAACGTACTCAGATGCCAGTCTACGAGTTATGTTTACTGGCCGGAGACAAATTGTGCATCAATCTTAAGGATCAACTGTTCATCCTCTCCTTATCCATGATTCTGTATTCCTTTATTTTTCTTTTCTTTTCATTTTACTTCATTTTCATTGAATATATATATATATATATATATATATACAAAGATACAATTTTCAGGAAGGGAGAAGCGGTCAGTCAAAGGGCTGCCACTGAACGCACAATAAGGAAAGTCACACGGTGGTGGTGGGATTCGAACACACATCGCCAAGTTGTGCGGGACGAACAATGAGACGGTTTTCACAAAGAATCCAAGAACTCAAGCCCACCTTGCTTAGCACGGGATATAAGAAACAATAACCAGCGCAACTGTAATTCACCTCGCTGTTACCAGGCACCTACAACAACATGTCATCGACGAAGTATCCCAAAACTTGTAAGAGAACGCTCAGCAACGTCACTTGGCTACGACAGAAACAGTAGCGTACAAAATCCTAAATCCACTATCATGCAAAAAGAAGAAAATGATTTCCGCACTATCGAGTTGTCTTGGTTCCGTCCCAACCTACGGGACGAACCGAACCATGACCTCAAGCAAATTGTGATGATGCAACATCGCGCGTAGAGTAAAGCTAATCTGAAATTTCCAGAAGTGATGCCTCCGTTCTCAATGTCCTCCCGTAGCACTTGGAAGACAATATTGTTCTTTCCCCCAGTTATATAATTAAACTATTCACATTCGTTTCTGCCCGGATACTCAAATGCGCACCTAACTGAAAATGCGCGATGACGAAGATGTTACGAAAACCAGCTTGTTTGCTGGATTTTTGTCGTTCGATATTGTGAAAGAGAAATGGATAATTGTGAAACATTATGCCGTAGAAATTTAATGTCTTTCGCACATAAACAGCATGTGATGCAGCTACGGCGTGAATGGTCACACAAACACACAGTTCAACAAATTAACAGCACGTTTAAATTCTGAAATGTTTCCGGGTTTTTGTTAGTAGAATCGAACATTGGATATCATGAAACGACTTCGCCGAAAACAAAAAACCGCTTGTGTTCCAAATGCATGCCAGCTGATTGATTTTACTGACCGCTGAGAATCAGCAGTCTATTCCTGAGTTCTTTGTACCAGTGCAAGGTTCCGCGCGCGGAGGTGCTCATCTAAACAACGCACACACACACATACACACACGAGTGCACACACGAGCGCACACAACTGAACAACAAGCATTCATGTTGACGAGTGGCCTTAGCAACTGAGTGTGTCCATTCGATGACGTCTTTGGTGCTGACTCACGGTTCAATCGGCAGAGTCGGTTTGAGCATGTTGTAAACACATGTAACCTTGCGTGTTCTGTGTCATGGAAATACAGAAATTTTCACGACTTCACAGTGAAGTTCTATGTTACCCACCTTGAAATAATTAGGTAATGTGCTTCCTGACCGAGGTTTACTTTATTTATTTATTTGTGATGACCGACCAAGAGCACCGGGACGGGTGTTTCATCCTGTTCGGGACTCGTCAGCGGTGCGCAGTTTTTATACCTCTGTCAGGACACGAACCCAGGCGGGAATTCAAATCCTTACCCGTGAGCTACATGGTTGACGGTCATCACCTTGTGCGAATGGTTTAGGCAGTTGAGTGGCAAACTTAGAACAATCCATTCGTTTGTTCACAGGCTTAGGATAACCTAATGGATTATTCCAAATTTATTACTCGGTGACGTCACAGCTGTTTTTTTGACTTGTTCAAAGTTCAAAGTTTTATCACTGGCGATTTACCGAAGCCAACACTTAGCACATCCCATGGGAGTTTTGCACAATGTTTAGGACAGTTTTACAAATAGAACATAATAATAATAATAATAATGTGTATGATCACTCACACTGATTTTGAAAGGTGAAGTGTTCCAATGCTTTCTTGACCAAGTTGCGATTTGAATGGGTCAACTGTAGGAGAACGCACACTGCACGCATAAGAGAATTTCTAGTCGACGTTAGCATGTACTATTTGCCATTTGAAAGCTAATGGAATCAAACTCGCTCGGTGCTAGGCCTTATGGATTTCTTAAAGCGGTTCGAGAGTACATGGAGTCAAAGGAAAGTAGACTCTGATTCAAGAGGTGTGTGTGTGTGTGTGTGTGCGAGAGAAAGAGAATAAGATTTTCAACTAGATCATAAACTAAGGTGTTGTTAAGCAAAAAAGACTTGGCCAACTGCTCCGCCCCTGAAATGCCTCCTCAAACGAGTCAATATGTGTCAAACTCGAAAATCATAAGACTATCGGGCGAATGCAACACACAGACAGTGGACATCTGTAGCTTTGTGTGAACGGTATTAAACTAGTTGGTTCTAAAAACCCGGACTCATGGAGCAAGAATTACGGGGGGGGGGGGGACGCTAACCCCGGAAGCGTCATGGTTCTATAGTTCCCCAGGATGATAAGCACTGCCGCTGATGAGTACAAACGTGAGAGAAAATAGTTTTCCAATGTTACTACACCTGAAATTATTTCTAACGTAAAGAACAATTGTAGTCAACGAGATTCAATGTCACCAAAGTATCGATGAAGCAGCACAGAGCGGAACCACTACTGACTGAAAGGTTTTCTACTCCACAACGTTGCGAAGTATTGCTGAAAACTGCGAAACTCTTCCGATTTTTTGCTGAATGATCTAAAAGACACGACAAGTAATGTTGGTCTGGTAAATTTTATTTAGATCACTGGAAATCCTGTGCACATGACGCTTATCGGTATTTGGCCAATACGGGTTCAAATAGTCAGTTACTGTAGCGTTGTAAACCGGTCAATACGTACACTGTTCCCGGGCGGTGGTGGCTCAGTGGTAACGTCACCAAATTAACACCTCGGGGGACGTGTGTGTGGGGGTTCGACCCCACCACCACCGCTTGACTCTCCTCATGGAAGTCCTTTGATTGGCCGCTTCTCCCTTCCTGAAAATTGTATCATTGTGTATTCACTAAAAAGAAGTAAAATTAGGAAAATCTCTCAAGCTGACCGCAAATAGCAGTGTATTAGGCCTAAGGACATATGACAAGTCGTTTGCTAATGCAAGAAAGAGACGAGACCCCAGTACGGATCCTTGAGAAACACCTCGGGCAGTGGTGATGGGCTCTGATAATGCATCACCAACATGAATTGTCATTTTTCTTTATCACAGAAAGTCCAGAAACAAATCTCTTACTCCGTAGTTGTAGAGTTTTCGCAGCAGAATTTGGTGGTTTACTGAATCAAATGCTTTGGAGAAGTCCAAATCAACTATATCCAATGACTCGTCCGACTCCACGGATTTTGTCTACTGATCTCGTGCAAGAAATAGATTTGTGGTGCACGAACGCTTTTGCCGAAATCTGTGCTAATTTGAAGACAAAAGCTCATGCTTATCCACATACTACATCAACAGATCTGACATAATTGTTTCCATGACTTTCGACAGTATCGGGAGAAGTGTAACAGGGCTTGTATTTGGCGGGATCACTGCGAGAGCCCCCTTTGTAAATGGGGGAAGTTACCCTTTCCTTCCATGACTGCGGAATTACTGCCTCGTTAGTAAAGAACATTCAGAGGTTTGGAAATTATATTAGCTAGCGAGATCAAAGTCCAGAGATGCATGTTATCTGCGCTTGGGGATGAAGTCTATATTAGAACATCCCTAGTCAATTATATTCGATATCGCCAAGGCATCAATGAAGGAGCTTAAAGAGAAACTATTATCGACTGAAAGGTTTTCTCCTCTACAACGCTGCAAAGGATTGCTCAGAACTGCGAAATTCTTCCGACTTTTGGTGAAACGTCTAAAAGATACACTACAAGTATTAGTTGTCTGGTAACTTTTTATCACATTACTGGATTTCGTGTGCACATGACGCCTATCCGGATTCGTCTAATACAAGGACAACTAGTCAGTTACTGTGGCGTTATAAACCGATCAATGCATGCACTGTTCCAGAGATGCACAAACTTCCAACTGACCGAAGAACCGCTTAACAGAAGAGATATTTTAACAAGCCATAAAACCATTCTAATGGTGGTTCTTGTCACCTCTGCGATACCATAATACAAAATCATTTTGGTTTCGGAAGTTGCGAGGGTTGATTCATGGACTTTAATTAATTCTTCATCTGTGTAATTGGTTACAATTTGCAAGCAACATTAAGTTTCTGTTACGTGTTTTGTGCTTAATTAGGAGGGTAATTGTGTACGCCACAGGTGCGCTGTGCAGCTAGTATCACTTTTCACTGTATTCAAGGTCAGACATGATTAATCTAACCAGTGATTAGAATTGACTTGAATAAGGTTTAGCTTATTGTTGAATTAGGTTAGGTATGCCATTAACGAATCCTTCACATTTCATTGTCACACGCTCCATTCCCACTTCATTCACTCGATCCCCATGAATCGATTCAACCAGGATTCTATTCCCAAACCCACTGCACGGGTGACTTGCTATTAGCACTGTGCACTTGCATACCTGAAAGCAGTTACGTAACTGGGAAATCGAAATGCGTATCAAAAAGACTTCCCTTCATTTAAATAAGAAACGCGCAGTTTAACATCTGGTATCCAAAACTGACATAGGTACTAAATCACCTTTGCAAACAACGGAGTTCTAGTGAAGTCAGCACTCTACTGTGTCATAATGACCTGGAATTAAAAGTAAACTAATTGTACACATCCTTTCATTTTTCACATATAGCCTTGTGACTGTCTTAGTTCAAAGTTTGACTATTCTAACCACAATAGATTGAAACCCTCCCACTGTGCCTCACGAATGTGTTCAATACATCACAGAAATCAATGGAAACGATCGAGCGATCAATCGACCGATCCCAAAATCGATTCTAAATAGAAATAGAAAACAGTACACTTTCTCAAACATATTCACTTGAGAATACCATACACACACACATACAGTTTGATCCGTTCGATATGGAAGGCGCATAGCCGAAATGTTTTCGTCAGGTTGTGGATTCCACCAACCGGAAATAGCAAAATTGATTTCGCAGCCACATGTGTATCCACATGTCTGGGTTCTGCACACAAAGCACAGAGAGCGAGAGACAAAACAGTTCAAATGTCATTGCTCATTTAATGCTTCGATGCAATCGTGAACAACAAGAAAAAGGATGAACTTCCAAATCACTCCTGAACTGCTAAATGTTGTATAACTAAGCAAGAGTCCAGGTACGGGGTTGCAGTGAAAAGAGGTGAAGGGGAGGGGAGTTTTCAACTTTCTCCGCGAGTGATATTTCTACTGCCTCAACTGACGGGGCCGCGCAACTGCTGTTCAAAGGGGTAACACACACACACACACACGATCTGAGGTAACCTGACTAACAGAATCACCATAGAAACAATTGATTTTTCTGATCAAATTATCACCCAGAAAAAACACTTTGTTTCAAAGAGATTTCCAATTCCAATGCATTCTACTCGGGAAAAAAAGAACCCCATGTTTCGTTCAACGCACAATGCTTAACAACTCATTAATTGTCTTCCAAACTGTGGGATGCTATGGCTATTATAGACCAGAAAAAAACCTAAATGAATCAACTAACAAAATCCTGAACGTCCCTTCATTCTGTACTTGAAAAAGAACCATTATCAAGGCTACAATACCCATGATGATTGGGGTGAGGTGGGGGTGTTGGAGTTAGCGTAATACTCTGTTGTAGAGAAATAACAATTTTGTTTAGCTGGATACCACGATGTGGTATACGTTGAGCCCCTCCTCTTCTTTATCGTTGTCGCTGAGCTAGTTACGATGTTCTTATTGGCGTCTATAGGTGATTTGGATGGAAACCCTGTCAAGGTCACCCGGCTTAGAGGCAAAATAACCGCATTTTGCGGTACAACGAGTGATGCTTAAATATAGAATGACGCCTCACAGGAAACGTCACTCCGAGCCGCACCAATTGGGCTGTTCATTCTCATGACTGAGCAATGGGTCCGCGCATCAATGTAAAATATTTTTTCATCAGCCTGTTGGACTTTTGTACGGTTGAATGCAGGCTGAAACGTGACCACCGGTTGGTCTGTGATCCGGAACTGTCCCGGGGAAAACACTGAAAAAAAATGCAGATAGAACAAGTAAATTATAAACCAGTGAATGAACAAATGGGTACCGTGGACGTTTGATTCCGTCTGAAGGGCGGATCAACCAGTGAACTGGTCACCGGTCCTGAATGGACTGTGGTTCTTGCACATCGCTTGATCTTGTGGGACAGAGTGGACTAACTAATGTCTCCAGTATTCCACACTGTCGCAAATCATGAAGTTTTCTCTTTGGTACAAACATCAAGACACCGTAATTTGATTGGCATTCAGTCTGCAGTCAGACATGAACTATAAGTGCATATATATACATATATGTATGTTCGTGTGTGTATGTGTGTGCGTGTGTGTGTGTTTGAAGCCCAAAATTCAGTTGAGTTGTTTTTTTTGAGGCTATAATTGATATTGATCGCCTACACGCGTCCTGCAGTTGGCTGCGCTACATTTTCTCCCTCTCGGAATTATTATGTTTTCGTGAATACCACATATTGACCACTCGGAAGGTCTATTGGCGATCTTAGTTAATGAGTTTCAAACATGATTATCTCAATTCTGTGCCTTTCGTGTCCTCGTCGACTCATTTTTGGATTCTTACTAAAATGAATAAACGCAAGCGCGGTGGCTGACAAGCAGCGCTTAGTCGCACACCATCATCGAAACTGACTGTCCCCTCATTGGTCAGCACGAACATCCGGTCACTCTTCGCAAAGATGACGGATCTAACGTGCACCCTTGATTCACGCATCCACCGTAACACGTGTGTTGTTTGTATCCAAGACTCCTGGCTTTACTATAATGTCGAGGACTCAGTAATTGGAATCAATGGTTTTAAATGCTTCCGTAAGGATAGGAAGCACTGTTAGAAGAAAACAGGAGGTGGAGTGATCACGTGCATCAACTCAACCTGGAGCGGAAGTCTGAAATTCTTTTTGATTATTCCGCCGATAGCATCGACCGCTAAACTGTTCAATGTTCAATGATGTTTCACATCATTTTTGAACAATCCCTTAAGAACCTGCTCTATACCAGACTGTTGGAAACCAGTAACAATTGTTCCCATTTCCAAATCCTCTTCTTCAAACGTTCTAACCGAAAGCTTTCGTCCTATTGTTTTAACCTCTGTTGGACTTAAGCTGGCAGAATGTGTTGTTCTTAAGCGCATTCAGTCCTCCATTGATGTCCCATACGATCCTCTTCAGTTTGCTTATAAACTAAACAGAGGCACGCTGGATGCAGTTTCC
>UZAN01040498.1:10259-21034 GCA_900618425.1 Echinostoma caproni | reverse complement strand
TGTTTCGGTGCAAAAGCACAACACATCTACAAAATCGCCCGCATTATTGATCACAAAACCTGCCAGATGTTTTAGACTGTTTGGGTAAAATGAAAACCGGTTTGATCAACTATCAGATGGTCAAGTTGGTAGTAGTGTGTTCTACGTGTGTGGTCACTGGTGTCAGACAGACAATCCGGCATTAGTGGAACTAAAATACCCCATCAATAAATAAAGCGCATAAACGAAACCTCGGTGATTAGAGTCTATATTTAAAATAAAGGAAAACCAGACAACGTCTCAGCTGCCACGAAATTCTCTATCAATAGAGCGATTGGTCCGAAATATTTGCAAATCGCAGAGTAGGTACCGTTGTCTGTGATTTCAGCTATGTCTCTAACAGAAACTATTCCCCAACAACATCAGTANTCCAGTTCTATTTCCTGGACATTGCACACGAAAACCCTGTCTTGAGGAGAGGGAGGCAGCTTTACGTCAGGAAACTGAAATCTCAATGTACCATTAGCTCTAGTGAGTTATACTAGGGCTGGGCACAAGGTTTCCGGATACAGGAAACGTTTTATTTGCAGCACAAAAAAATAAGTTGTATTACATTTTCGCTAGGTAATCTCCCCTAGCGTTCATGCACACAGTTCCATGCGCTCAAACCATTTGGTGAAACACTTCTATCGTGTCGAAGCGAGTAACCCTTCGCCCAATTCAGGAAAGGCCTCCACTGAAGCTGTTGGTGACTCGTATCGGATTCCACGCTTCATGCGCTTGACATTTGGGAAAACACATTTGTAGTGGTCCACTGAGCCGATTGCTCTTTGGTTTGTGGGTTGAAACTGTACACACATTTCTCATCACCGCTGATGATCTCCCAAACTGCATTGGAACATCCACCAACAAACTTGACAAGCATGGTGCGACACCAGTTCACCCCGGAACTGCTTTCTGTTCCTGTTGATGAGGTACCCAGCGTGCACAAACATTTATGAAGCCGAGCTTCTTATGTAGGATGATTCGAATCCATCCTGATGAGATCTCATTGGCGTTCTTCAGCTGTGTCACGGTCACGGGCACATCCTCCCCCATCATTGCTAGCACAAAAGTAATGTTTTCCCCTGTGGTGGCCTCCACAGGTTGACCACACCGTGTGTGATCATCTAGAGACCGATGAACATGCTTGAATTCCGCAAACCACTCAACCACAGCGCTTCTTGACAGCGCATTTTCACCAAAGGCATCTCGCAAACGATCAAAAATCTGCTGTTGCTGATTTAAACCATATTTCTAATTGTAGAAAATCTTCACTCGCCAGTGACATCGACTGAGTTCCATCCTTACAGTCCGAGTATAGCTACCCTCGTATGAATTGTGAACTGTTTTTGGTTGTTGATTTTGGTTCTGTGGGAGTTGCAATCACTGAACACTATTCATAGATCACAGTTCATGTGTTTCCTTGCTCGATCATCTGCAACTTGTTCGCGTTTACTGTGTATCCGAAAACTCAGTTTGCTCAGCCCTCGTAAATGGGTGGAAGGAACCATTTTTGACTGCATGAGTGTCGAAGCCCACGCTCAAACCGCGTATAAGATTGGTCGTCCAATCGGCGAAGACAAGCCAGACAACCGTAAGACATTCGACTCATTCAATCCCAAAACGCAAACTAGTAATAGGCCACCCAGCTGATCTGACCTCGATGACAATACTGTTAAACAATTCCGTTTCGAATCTGTTAGCCTTTAAGTGAAGCCTTGTTTCATGCACCACCAATATGTTCCCAAAACAAACTGATCTCTAAGGTCAGATCGCTTTTATAGCGGTAGATCCCATTGACTTTATCATCCTCGTTTATCAAACACTAACCACCCATGCAGCACTTTATTACCACCAATAAGTAATGGGTACACTTTTGTTCCAAACGAATCCGTTAGACTGCGTTGGCGTCACTCTTTCAGCCTCAGAGTGCGCAATACCTGGACCTCGGCTCCACCTCAAGTGCTTTTGTGCTTCAACTATGGATCCATTTAAGCCATTGCTCGATGAAGCTTTGAACTACACCTAACAGTTCAGCACTCGTGAGTGAACGTCAGAATTTGCTATTTAATCCGACTGTCAACAGATCAAGGTGTGTACAGATCCTACGAGATTCAACAAGCAGCAGCATTGTAAGTTACCCATAATAAAACGTTGTGTTTCAATTTGAGGCAGCGGTATTGCTTCAGAAAGATAGTTTCTTTCCTGAAAGCCGACCTAGATGTCTTAGGGTTTAATGAATTGGGTGCATCTGATGAGCAATACCTGTATGACTATGCGAATTCCACAAAGTAACTTCCAAAAAATCAATACATCTGTGATACGCGTTGCTTGTTTAGTGATAAATTTCGCCCCTAGGCGTGACATTGATCGCGGAAATACCGGGGGGGGGGGGGGGATATCGACCATGGAAACCGTACTAATAATTAATTACTTATCCATTCCATACCGTATCTGCAATAATTTCCTATCTAATGATTAACGACTAAAACCTCAAGACAGTACAGCTGTTTTGTTTATTTCAGAAACCAGTTGGAATTAATTATATCCATTAAAATACCTACGGACTGAAAATATCGATTGGCTGCTTTGCTTTGCGTCCCATGCATCGAAATGACACGCTTCACTGCTCTGTGACGGCCCCAAATATTGTTATCCAAGAATCACGGTGATATTAATTTTTTTAGAAAAAAATAGAATTTGTATTCTTAGGAATATATCATAGTTCACATAATGTGGAATAATTGTAACACATTGTTCATGCCGTTTCATGTTGCTTCAAAAATCGATTATTTGGGGACATAAATTCCAATTTATTTTTGATCCCACGTAAAGTTGAATAACTTTGTTTGAACCTATTGATCTTAGATTATATTTGAATCAATTCATCCGGTATATTAGGTTCTGTAATGTGCCTTCGAAGAAGTAAAATAACGCTTTTCATATCTAGATTAGATTAGATTATACAGTTCTTTAAAGTCTATCTAATTCTGCATATATTGTTACCCTAGGGGCATCACTGCATTTCATTATTACATTTGCATTAAGATGACTTCGGTCGTACCATCCTTATCCATCCGTGACGCATTTGTCGTGGCGTCTGGAAAACACAAAAAATATTCACTTTTTAACGTAAGCCGAAGTGAATGTCGATCAAACCTTGTCGAGTGCGAACCATCACATGAACGGTTGTTTTTCTCTCAAGATTTTTCAAAAAGATGTTCCGTTCCAATTAGTGCCGCATCCATCCTCCTATCAAGCCACCACAATTTACAGAAACGTTTGAAATCAAGCTCAGTCAGGGCACATATTTTCAGCTCTCCTGCAGTGAAACAGACCTGCTGGTAGGAGACAAATGATGGATTCGGTACATATTCGTTGCTATTCGCTGCTTTGAAGAGTGAATGCAAATCGCGGAGCTATCGGAACTCGCATACAAGTAATCCACGGGTATGGTAGTGTTGGTGAGTTCTCCGAACTGGAAGGGTTGCTCGAAAACAAGCTTGTAGCCAACCTAGGCAACGTCATCATCAGTGCGACTTCCGGCTAGCGTCAGTCCTCAGTCCTACAGCTTTTGTTAATCGGACTAGCTCGATTCCATGAAATTTTTTTCCTATGGGATTGAATGTGATCATTACCTCACAAATTAGACCTTCATCAAACTGGAAAAAAATATCGTCTGATACCCAAATCTACTCCGGATTTCATCTTATCAACGAACAGTTTCGGACCGGTGTACTTTTCTAATGGGTTTTGTCTCGGGTGATTATATTGGAACCAAATGTCTGGGTACGAGAATGAGTCTTCAAGCACTTTTGATAATCCGAATTTCTCAAGCGGAAATGGTGAAACCATAGGACTGCTTAGTACAAGTGCTCCTCTCTGCTTTTCGCTTTCATGAAATTTACCCTTCCAGAATTACTTGTATGCGGCATGGGTATTAATAAACACTTATTGAAAAAATACCTGGGTTCGTGCAAAGTGGGCGGGATGGTGTGTGTGTGGGAGGGGGGGGGGTAGGGAGCGATTTGCGAGCATCAGCCTTCAAGCTCGTGACAGATCGCTAACAGGTGCAACTTAGTCACGGGGCCGTGTTGTCCGAGGTGCATTGAACATGTCGGATAGCACTTTTATCGGCCAAGAATACACGACCTTCTTGACAGGCTTGACCACCTGCTATCTATACCGAATCATCGCCTTTCGTGCCGATCACAGTTGCCTTTGATTGAATGAATCGTCACGTCCTCCGTTTCGGGCACGTAAATGAGGACGTTATCTTCATTTGACTTGTTTGGGTCGCACGAGTTCCCCCACTAGTGATTTGTGATTTCCAACTTGGTGTTAAAAGAGACCGTGACTGGGCCTAGATTCGAATTCTGTGTGACTAACTATGTAAAGGTCCACTGTGGATGTTCGTGACCACTTTCTAAACGCAGGTCTAAAGAAGAACAGAAATACTATGGCAATACCAAGGCTGCGGTCAGTTCGTTAGTTTCTATTTGTGGTAATCGCATCTGGCTGTGTACCTCATGCAGGTTGGTATGATGAAGTTCTAATCGCCGCAAAAGTACATCCGTGCTGGTAAGAAATTCACAGTCATTTATTCAAATAGTGCATAATGATTTCCGATTTGTTGTCGGCAAGCGATCCCTCTACTTCCTATTGACCAGATGCAGTTCGTGTGCTTTACATGAATGATAAACTCCATGCCCATTACGCTTCGATTGCAGCGTAATTTGCACGGGTCCCTGGTCAATGATCTACTCGTTAGTAATTAAAACGACAAAAACGACAAAGAGCCCATATCACGTGGCTAATGAATTGTTTAAAGTTTAAGATGAAACTGATTATCGGTGTTATTTCGGCAGCGAATTACAAAATATCGTTTCTCATTTTATTAAAAATAACATCTTAAATTTCGATTTGATCCAACCTTAAATGGATCATGTTTCACGCACATTCGCATCGCTCACAATCGAGTGTCACATCACTTCTGAGTACGGAAGTTGTATTTTTGTGAAAATGTACGATCCTCGTCAAAATTTAACATTTGAATAAATTGCACATGTTTTATCGTTTGGAATCCGAAATCAAAAGCTAGTTTCTGAAATAATTTTGCATCCAATTAGTCTCCTATCAGAGAAACTCAAATGGAGTGCACACATAGGAAGTTTGAGAAAGAGTGTGTGTGTGAAGAGAGAATCACGAAGTCCCATTGTTTAAACCAACAATGATTGCGTACAATTTTAAACACAACCGTAAAAGCATTAGTGATTTTCATTGGTTCATAAATAAAGGATTGTAGTGAATGATTTCACAATGAAGTATTGAAGGTAAAGCTGGTGCATAGTGAACTAATACTAAACATACAACGTCTATGAAGAAAAAAATTCTATCAGTGCTGGTTTTTCTCCAAAACGTCGAATGAAGTTTAAAATAGACTTTAAGAACAATCTCCTTGACTCGTCTAAGACCCTCGGAAAATGTGAAAGAGATAGAATGCTGGCAGCGTGGTATCTTCAGAATTCCCGGTACATGAATGGCAGGTCACGGATTTGGAGATCCCGACGACCTTTTTCACTGAGTAAAATTTTTCCGTATACGCAGTGCACGTATGAGGTGCAAATGACCGAACAAGGAAAACGTGAACTGTAATCTATTCTGATGGTTTTTCAGTGATTGCAACTAACACAAAACTAGTACAACTACTACAACTAACACAGAAATATCAACAGTCAAAAAATCAAAACACCGATAATGAAATTAATCTTTGGTTGCCCTGAGCAGGGCAGTTTCTACGTTCTCTGTTGGAACCAACCTCAGTGGTCTCTCATGTCCTCATCGTCAAGAACAGGCATATAAAATGTCTGCGAATGTCGCACGAACCCAGCGCAGTGAGAATCGGGGATCGACGATATCTCTATCGCAACTGAATACTCCAAGAGCCGCATTCGCCATTCCGCTTGATTGATTATACCTTCAGGATCCCCTTCAAAGAGGGTTGGAAAATTATCGCTCAAATCGCGCTTGACTTTGATCTTAATCAAGCTCCACATATGCTCAATTGGATTGAGCATTGGCGAACATGGTGGCATCCTCAGCAGCTTTGCCTCACGATACTCACTCTCAGTGACTATCTCCTCCAGTCTATTGTGGCAAGGAGCATTGTCGCAAACGACAGTGGTTTGCTTGATGGATACTTTTTACTGGAGTTAATCCAGCACTGATCCATCGCTTTTTCGTTCTGTGGGCTGAGCCAGGAATGGGTAAGCTACACTCAAGGTGGAACTGGTTTTGGTTGCTAGGCCATTGATGACAGCCAGCCCATTCATCCATGTTCACGTCAAGAACTCCAACCTCTGTCACTGAACCAGTATTTTCATTCGAATAGGCCCATGAATCTCGTGCATCGCTCGGATTGCACCGTAAGCCCAAAACTCGACCCTGGTAGTTGTTACTGTGGCCAGCTTTGATTATTGTGCTGTTGTCAATGCTAGAGCTGTAGTGGGCACGAAACAGGGCGCCACCCTTCATGCACATCGAGTGGCGTCCAGCACGGCTTCACCGAACCACAGATTCCACGTCCATCACCGAGCTCAACAAGATGCACGTCTGAGGCCGGCCTCATTTCAACACAGAAGGGGCGTGGAAAGACAGGTGGTCAGTACGGGGGTAGAAAAAACGTATGATCAATTGGCCAATGAGGTGCGCTGAACGAAGGCGGATCCAACCACAGCGTTTCTTTCTCAAGTCTAAGTGATGGTTTCTCAATTGCAAATGACGGTTTCGCAAATGAAAATTATAGTCTCTCAGATCTATCTTAATATGGTATGCATACTGCGAGTGTACCGATGGAACTCAATCAATATCACTGGAGAGCGCTGATGACTGCAAATTTTATATAAAGCAGCAACAGAATTGATCGCTTTAGAGCTGCCTTTAATGATGACGTGCCTTCAAGAAGCACTATGTGTGAGTGGTTTGCAGCATCCCAGAGTGACAAGGCGCATCTGAATGATGAGTCATGGTGCGTTCGACCTTTCGAGGCCACCGCAGACGAGCACATTGCTGTTGTGCAAGTGACGGTGGGGAGGATTCGCGGATGACAGTGGCACAGTTGGTGAAAGCCATCGGAATCACATCGAGATCGATTCATATCATCATACCTGCGAAACCCGACCCCAGAAAGGTTTGTGCCCGTTGTGTACCCCACCATATCAGCGAGGAACAAAAAACAGTTCGGGTGAATTCGTGTTGCACCATGCGTGCCAGGTTCAATAGTGAACATTCCAATGCAGTCCGGAAGATCATCAGTGGTGATGAGACTCGAGTGTACAGTTTGGACACAGAGACCAAGCAATAATTGGCTTAGTGGTAGCCGGTTGTTGCAGCGTGGCCTCAGAAATTCCGACGCGAGCGCGATGTGTCAAACCAGCTGTTGACTGTGTTCAAGGCCAAAGCCGGTTCTGTGGTTACTTTGCCTCTCGTATACCAAAGCACAGACCCCGGGACTGGTACACTATTCACTCTCTGCCGGAGGTGTTGGAGGTTGTTGCCATGCGTCGTCCAAGGGTTCCAGCACGAGGGGATTTACTGCACCATGACAACGCAGCTGCACACAGGTCCCGAGTTGTCGATTTTCTGGCAAGAGAACGCATCCAGGTAACTGGTCACCCACCTTACTTTCCAGACCCTGATCCAGGTACCTTTTTGTCTCCCAACTGTTATGAACATGATGCATGGAATCCGATACAAATCACCAACAGCTGCAGTGGAGGCGTTCACTTAACAAGCGGATGGGTTACCCACTTCGACATGGCAGAGGTGTTTCACCGATTGCTTTGAGCGCATGGAACGCTGTGCATGAAACGCTGGTGGAGATTGCCTCGAGAAAATATGATGCTTATTTTTGTGTAACAAATAAAACATTTTGTGCATTAAGATATATTTTCTTTCACTGTCGTACTTTGATCAAAGTGCCATTAATTTCAACAATTCTATTTGCTCCAATGCCCATGCACATTTCTCTATTTCAGGATAGGTAAATCTTGCAGATACTGCCACAACCTCGATCTTAATATTCCGCAACATATAACAAGAGCATTTCAATGTCGAACAACCCAAAGCACATCGTAAACATTTATTCTGGTTGGTCAATATGTGACCTGCTAGTTCCTAACTGAACATTTCCCAAACGATTTCAGTGCCTTCCTTCGTTGGGCTGAACTGTCGAAGACTTTATAAATCACGCACTTTCTGAGCCTCAAGGTCATACTGGGGCATTTTACGTGATGAATCATGGTTGCTTCCAATCGCCTAGTCACGTCTTTTTGTGTCTCAACTGCTGTGTCTAAGTTATACAAAAACAAAACTTTGCATCAATTAATTATCTGCATTTGGGTAGGCAATTAGTACCACACCGAGGAAATTGTTGTATTCCAAAAGTGTTTCAGCTATCTATGATAACAATAGACACCAAAATGCATTTGATAAAAAATCGCTACAGGTACTGATCATACTCGTGCAACATGTCTCTCATTTTGGAAATACATATCAGTTGTCCATATCATACGTGTACGTCAATAGCTATGAGTGAAGAGAGTATTTATTCCGAATTTCATCTCACACTGCAATGTTTTCAGTTCTAGTCTACCACCGTTTGAATTTGCATGACCTTGAGTGTCACGATGAACTGTGTAGTAATTTGAAAGTTACAGCTCGGAACTTAAAGACTATTTTATGCAAAGCGACATGGAAATTCATTCTTTCTCATAGTTTATTACTGTTTCATATAGATTTTTATTCTGTTCGATACACTTATTCGAAATAGCTTATCTATTTCATTTGGTGCACACTAAATAGCCTGATTAACGACAATTATTTTCGCTTAAATGAATTTATAAATGATGTAACTACAAAGAAACTAACCTTCAAAAGTCGACGTTGAGGTGTGCGGCTCGTTGAATAAGCGTTGTTAAAGCCGTCATACCCCCCAACCGGATGAAGGATGTTAGAGGTTTTGGCCTATAGTTGAATCCGAGAGGCAACTTATTTGAAAGGTGTATACATCCGACGACTCGGTTCTTATGTTATGCAAGTGCTTCAATGGTAACATAAGCGAAATAGTTTCATATCTGCCCTGATTGTACTAATCCAGGTCGTCAGTTGGCCACCTAATCAGCAACGCGATCCAGGACACACTGTGCGGGAGCTACAGCCTGTCGTGAGAATTGAGTATCAGACCGTCGAGGCACGTAACAAAACCACTCAAGGTACCAGCGTTATAGCATGTTGGAATGCTTGTTGGTGTTATAACAGCGCGGTCGACCCCCACAACATTTGAAACCCGTTCTCTCCAATTATTTTTTCACGATACTGCCTAGGCATCATAAATGATCAAAGACCTCGAGCTTCCTTGTATCTTGTATTCTGTGAGGAAATCCAGGGTGTTTCCCGAGTTTGAATAATAGCTGTATCATGATTGATTGCCAACCCCAGCTCACCGTCCGTTCATCACATACAAATAGATTCAATCCCCAAATTCTCCGGGTTGTCAAACGATTGGAACTGCGAGTTACAGAATTACCGATATCAGTGCCTCAGATGTAATTCAACAGAATGAAACATTGCGCAGATAATCCAAGGTTGTGTCCCACTGGTGAAGTGAAACAGTTCCGATATCCATAGTTTTACTGTCAGACGTTAATGGATCTTTTGTCACTGCCGATTTGGTCCAGCTATTTGATCAAATCTTTGAAATGTGATCTGTTACGTAGGACGCATTCATACAGAATGGGAAATGTTGATACACGCGTTTGAATTCAGCGCCTATCTACGCTGGACAGCATTTCGGTGAAACCCGCGTTCAAACATCTGCATAACGTCATCATTTTTCCTCATCGACCTACGAATAAAGTCATTCAGCCTTATTCACTTCAGGTATCAGATAGTTGATAAACGTTGAAAGAGTAAACCATCAAATGTACTTTTAGGGCGCTCATTCTATGGCACATGACTGACTGGTAAGGTCAACGAAACCGCTGAAAGCGCGGAAGTCGTTTCTGACACGCTGGATGTGTGTTGGAGGTAGAGTGAGGGCGGGGCGTGGAGTGAGTTACACGCGGATGCCACAGGAGGCAAAGGTGAACTTAAGGTTGTTGCCGCATACTTTTTTGACCGGGAACATATGTATACACTAGTTGATCAATAGGATGACGGATAACGGGTCGGGTGGGAGAATGCAATCGCAGACGATAGGGTCAGTGTGCACGACAAAAGTCAACCCGTTCTCGTTTGTTTGTTTCTTTGTTGCCGGTGCAAGTGAACCGTGTATTGTCCCCTTGTCTCACGTACACGTGCGTGGGATCCAGATCGTTATGCAGATACGAAAACGTTTCCTAGTTTCACCTGATGCTGCTTGGTATACAGTCGCAAGGTGTACAATAAAAACGGAAGACCATTTAGTCGCAGTTGATTAACGATAGGCATGCACGCATACCTACGAGATATTATTTTGCTAATCAGAGTGTTGATCCAAACGTTTGCTGTATTCAGTCCATTCCAGTCCCTATATATAAGCGCATCAGCAAATCCGAGACCCCCAGGTGTGGGCAATGATAAGGATCGAAATGATGAGGTCGAAATTTCAGTTTTATTACCTCGAAAACAATAGAAAAACAAATGTCTGAGTGTTACTATCGATAATAATCTTCGGTGGTCAACACACATTCAGAACTGTATGGAAAAATGTCGGT